>JANAVB010029212.1:0-18625 GCA_029216955.1 Iris pallida | reverse complement strand
TGATTGCCTACCCTCGTTCTGCTCAATAAATGCTTCATTAGTCGAAGTATTTGATGGCGCATATGCTGAGACTTCATGATGCGCCTGATTGAAAGGGCGGCACATAACTGAGCTGCTGAAGGGATGCACATAACTGAGCCGCTGAAGGGATGCACATAACTGAGGATGCACATAACTGAGCTGCTGAAAGGATGCGCCTGGCTGAGAGCGCATGGCGAGATACGCCTGTTTGAGAGCGCATGGTGGTTGCTGCGCCTAGCTGTAGACTTAGGGTCTTTTCTTTGTAGAAATTCTCTTTTGTACAGCTCTTTTTTAGACATGTAATAGACTTTTATATGAAATAAAAACCTTCTTTTAATGTTTATGCTCTTGCTATTTGCTGTGGCAAGTACTTCATCTGAGCTCCCTGGCGCTTGTAATGTTTGGCGCATAGGATTTCTGGTCTTAAAATTCCATGCTTCTACACACCAATAGCTACATTGAGAAGGAGCGACAGAAAGCGTCGACCATCTACGAGATACTCACCGGGTGAGTATGTGCTACTGACTGGCGGGAGAGAGCCCGAAAGTTTTACAGAAGCTATGGAAGACGAACACAGGCAGGAGTGGATGCAGGCTATGTAGAAGGAGATAGGTTCCTTACACGCCAATTCTACTTACGAGCTAGTGCGGTTGCCAAAGGGCAAGAAGGCTTTAAAGAATCGATGGGTGTTTAGAGTGAAGCAGACGAATGATGCTACTCGCCCTCGATACAAAGCGAGGCTGGTAGTTAAAGGCTATGGTCAGCAGAAAGGCGTAGATTATGACGAGATCTTTTTGCCGGTCACCAAGTAGTCGTCTATTCGGATGGTGCTAGCATTGGCAACCAGTTTTGACTTGGAGGTCGAGCAGATGGACGTGAAGACGACATTCTTCTACAGTGATCTTGAGGAGGAGTTATACATAGAGCAGCCAGAGGGATTCTGTGAGAAGGGCAAGTCACATTTGGTCTGCTGGTTGAGGAAGAGCTTGTATGGTCTGAAGTAGGCTCTGAGGCAGTGGTACAGGAAGTTCGAATCGTTTTTGGGGGAGCATGGTTATGCACGGACGACGTCGGACTATTGTGTATTTGTGAGGTACTTTTCCAAGGATGATTTTAACATTTTATTGCTCTATGTTGATGACATGCTATTAGTGGGTCGGAATGTCACTGGGATAGCGGAGTTGAAGCGCCAACTGGGCACGACCTTCTCTTTGAAGGATTTGGGCGCAACGAAGACTATTCTTCGGATAGAGATCAGCCGAGAGAGAGAGAGAGTCCAAGCTACTAAACTTGTCCCAAAAGAAGTACATTTACCAAGTACTTTCGAGTTTCGGGATGGATGGGTCGAAGAAAGTGAGTTGTCCCCTTGCGGCCCACTTTAAGCTCACTGAGGAGTAGTGTCCATCTACCGAGGACGAAAAAGAAGATATGGAGTGGGTTCCATATGCCTCAGCTGTATGAAGCCTTATGTATGCTATGGTGTGTACGAGATCAAACATCGCTCATGCAGTTGACACAGTTAGCATGTATCTTTCGAATCCTGAAAGGGTACATTGGAGTGCGATTAAGTGGATTCTACGATACCTTCAGGGCACTGCCGATTAAAGACTTTCTTTTGGTGGTGATGAGCCGAACTGGTTGGGTATACCGATGCTGATATGGCTGGAGATGTAGACACGAGGCGATCGACTTCAGGCTATGTGATGATATTTGCTGGAGGAGCGGTATCATGGCAATCGTGGTTGCAGAAGTGTGTTGTCTTGTCGACAATAGAGGCATAGTACATTGCGACGACAGAGGCAGAGTACATTACGAGGACGAAGGCTTGCAAGGAGTTGTTGTGGATGAAAAAATTATTGCATGAAATGGGGCTGAAGTAAGAGAAGTATGCTTTTCTTTGCGACAGAGTGTTATTCACCTTGTGAAGAATCAGACCTTTCATATCCGGTCCAAGCACATCGAGACTCGTATCATTGGATACAGGATGTGGTTGAGAAGGACGCGGAGCTTGAGAAGGTTCATACAGATGATAACGGAGAAGATATGTTCACCAAGATTCTACCAATAGAAAAGTTTGAGTTCTGCAGGCATATCGTCAGGATGACGACCTCCTCCACGTAGTTATAAAGGGGAAGAAATGTTAGAGTGGGTGGGGTTCCCAACCTAAGTGGAGAAGACCCCAAAGTGCGACGAGGGCCGTCTGTGTGTCAGATAAGCTCGGGGAGGTGACGAGGCCATTCGGAGACGAAGAAGAAGCTCGGGAGCTACTAGAGTGCTTTCTGGAACAGGGGAGGCAAAGTTCTGGCCGAACTCTTCCTCCTTGGTTCCAAAATTGTTCTGTCATTAAAACACAGAGTTCTAGCCGAACTCTGTGGCGATGGGCTGAAGCTGATTTTAGGGTATTTTTTATACCGTTAGATCGTATCCTACGGTCCAGGTTTTGCTGCGGATTAGGAGATTTATACATGGTTTTTTCTAACCCTAATCACAATACAACATTGAGGAAAATAGAGAGAAAAGAGGTAAGTGTACCATTGCAACTTTGGGAGAGAAGAAGGAGGATTGAAGGCTATTTTCGAAGGAGGATCGTGTTCGGACAATCTCTACTCGTCGTCTTTGTTCTTCGTAGTCTTGTAATCAATTATTCTTGCTTCCAAGTGTTGTGGGAATCCGTATTGGGTCGGAAAAAGTTATTAGAGGGTGTACTCCTTTATTTCATTAGTAAAGGCTTCTCAAGGGTTGGACTCCGATCGTCCCGTAGTTTTTTCCCGCAAGGGTTTTCTATGTCAAAAATTCTGTGTTTGCGTAAATTGTGTTTAGTATTTGGTTCGTGCATTGTATTGTTCGGTTCTCTCGTAGGTACTCTCTAGTTTGGGAAAAAGTTTCTGCGCTTCTTTTCCAACAGAAAAATACCAAGATATCATGCCTTGTAAATCCCAAGTATTAAGGTCCATAATGTATTATAATTTGGAATCATTTTTCATCAAATTTGTCTTCCATATCGATAAATGAATCATGCATTATAATTTGGAATCACACACATGCAAGGGTTTTGATACTACCTTACCACCTAGCACTTATCGCCATAGGATTAGATTAGATATAATCTGAACATCCTTAAAAGAAATGTGATTCTTAAGTAATTTAGTAGGGAAAAAAAGTGACCACATAATCCCTCCATCCAAATTTGGTTCGTTTTTCCCTTTACAGCATTTTTCTCATATCTGAAACGGTTTCAATCTGATCTCTTTTCTACCATAAGCATGTCTCTCATGGCCGGACCAAACACACCCATTCACCTCTCTCATAGTGTATATGTTTATTTCTTGCTGGTTGGGTCATAGCTTATTTGCAGTGTTACTTCGGACACTACACAAATGTTAAAATCTATAATTTACAATTGAGAAGGATGAAAGGCATCACAAGTTATTAAGGTGTCCTTCGACTGCAATGAAGTGCTTTAACTGTGCAAGTACTCTAGCACCTTGTTAGCAATCACCCGAATAAAATGCGTATTATACGCAAATTTTTCCGTATCTTACATAAACGTATAATATTTACGTACTTTTAAAAAATTCAGATTTGTACGCGAATTTTAAGTCCATGGAGTTTTAAACACGTACCGTACGAATTTTAAAAAAATTCGGCCAACAAAACGTGACCGAAAAACCCAACAGTCTTGACTTTCTTGACTCTTGCTGCTATTAGATATTAAGACTGGCACAATTCTCCAAAATTATCAACAACAAAAATGTCTCACAGTAACCAAAAAAGAAACCGAAGAGTGTTTGCACATGTTGCTTGCAACAATCAAAGGAAAATCTTTCGGTATTCCATCCTACTTTTATTTTATTTTTATTATATAATGTTCGCCCAACCTCTTCTTATTCTCACACTGAACCCTTGTTTATGAAAGAGTAGAGGTGGGTGGGCCATATATACATGTCAAATTTTTAGTGCCGAATTTGTTCATATGAAACGTACTAAACACAAATTAAATCTAATCCGAATATTTTTCGTTAGACGAATTTTTTGACCGTATTTTACTTATATTGTGCCGATTTATACTCGTACTTTTGCCGTTCCGAATGTTTTTCGTTTGCCTAACAAGTCTCTAGCATCCAACTTGCCAAAAACTCTGATAGTAAAGTTGTTTCTTTGTCTTTACAAGATCAGGATATTAGCCTTCACCAAGAAACCATTTTCAACTCGGTCCTTACAAGGGTTCAAACTTCAAATGTCATGTATATTGGAGGTTTAGTAAATATCTTAAATGTGCAAATAGTGATTGATATTCCATAGTTATAATAAAAGATATGGAAATAAACCGGAAACTCTAGAAAGCATCTAAGAATTAATTGTAATATATTTTTTTAATTAAAGACAAAAAGAAAATAATAGTTCACACTACCAAAATACACTCATTTAGCGACGAATTTTTAGCGACGGCATTTTTCCGTCGGTATTAGCGACGGTTTCGTGGCCGCTCAGCGACTGATTTCCGACTACACGCCTTGGCCATTTTTATTTTAATTTTAGGGGAGAGGAAAGGTCGCGCATCCGTCGCTAGACTGTCGGTGTTATAGCGACGGATTTACCGTTGTCGCTACACAGTCGATTATTTGGCGGGAATTGTGTAGGAAATTGGTGGGACATATTTTCGACGACTTAGCGACGGATATTCAGTCGGCACTTATCAAAAAAGGCGACTGCTGGGCGACGATTTTTTACCAGTCGCTCGTCCGTCGCTATATATACGTTCCAGACTTTAAATGAAACGGCGGGGGAAACTTTTCGCATTCCCCCCAAATTCACTCTCTCTCCTCTCTCTCTCTCTCTCTCTCTTTCGTCGGTGTCGGCTTCGGTGATCGGCGTCGGTGTCGTCGTCGGCGTCGGCGTCCTCTCCTCTCTCTCTCCCGAAGGTAATCCCCTCTCTCTCTCTCTCTCTCTCTCTCGCGGTGTCGTATAGGGGCTGGGCGGCGCGCTTGGGGCTGGGCCGTCCGGGGCTTGGCGGCTGGCTTGGGTCGGGGGCTGGGCGGTGGGCTTGGGGCGGGGGCGTCGGGGGCTGGGCGGCTGGCTTGGGGTTGGGGAGTCGGGGGCTGGGCGGCTGGCTTGGGTTGGGGTCTGGGCGGTGGGCTTGGGGCGGGGACGTCGGGGTCTGGGAGGCGGGCTTGGGGTTGGGGCGTCGGGGGCTGGGCGGCTTGCTTGGGTCGGGGTCTGGGCGGTGGGCTTGGGGCGGGGGCGTCGGGGTCTGGGAGGCGGGCTTGGGGTTGGAGCGTCGGGGGCTGGGCGGCTGGCTTGGGTCGGGGGCTGGGCGGTGGGCTTGGGACGGCGGCGTTGGGGGCTGGGCGGCTGGTTTGGGGCGGGGGCGTCGGGGGCTGGGCGGCTGGCTTGGGTCGGGGGCTGGGCGGTGGGCTTGGGGCGGCGGCGTTGGGGGCTGGGCGGCTGGCTTGGTGCGGGTGCGTCGGGGCTATTTACAACCGACGCACACCCATAAGCACTCTTCATATATATATGCAACCAAACTACTGGACGGCGGGCTTGGGGCGGCGGGCTTTGGTCGGGGGCGGCGGGTGGCTTTGCTTCTCAAATTCATCTGAATTTATATATTGGCTAAATAATGTGTTATCCATATTGGGTGTTCCATTAGTTTGGTGGTGTTTGGATTAGTAAATGTGAATATATATGGGGTTTGGATTCATGGTGTATATGTTCACTGTCTCAAGGACAGTGCGAGTTCTATCAGTTGTGTGCTTCTGTATAGATGTATATATCTATACATCTAGCTGTGATATACATATGTGTATGTGACAATCTCAGTTAGCGACGGACTAGTTACCGGTTAGCGACAGATATTTCCAGCTCCATTAATTGCATTAATCTACGATACGACATGGTGATCAGGACATAGTCCCTGCAGCCATTCGACTGGCGAGGCAGAAACTATGTTGCCGTAGATAAAGTTGTCTGTCCTCCGACCCTCATCCCTCGGCAATGATGATACGACAACCTATCACTATATCTTATATAGTAGTAGATGATGTCTTAGTATTACATTAGTGAGTTCATCTTGATTCTGTTACGTACGTCCTTCAGATACTAGATACGATAAGGTTAACATATACTACACGATATGTATACAGAATATAGATGATTCACACTAATGTATGCTAGAATGAATCTTGGGTTGTGTTCTGAGCCATCCGTTCTCACACTTAAAACACATAGGAATTAGTAGTGTGAGAGCGCCGGAGAGAGTGAGAGCGCCGGAGGGGGAGGGAGGAGAGAGAGAGTAAAATGGTACGACATGGTGAAGTAGTACTGTATTTTGTCTCCAGTTCCAGCTCCATTTGATCTACGGTATGACATGGTGATCAGGACATAGTACCTGCAGCCATTCGACTGGCGAGGCAGAAACTATGTAGCCGTAGATAAAGTTGACTGTCTTCCGACCCTCATCCTTCGACAATGATGATACGACAACCTATCACTATATCTTATATAGTAGTAGATGATGTCTTAGTATTACATTATGTGAGTTCATCTTGATTCTGTTACGTTCTTCAGATACTAGATACGATAAGAACATATACTACACCATATGTACAGAACATAGATGATTCACACTAATGTATGCTTGAATGAATCTTGGGTTGTCTTCTGAGCCATCCGTTCTCACACTTGGCAAAAAATTGAATTTTTTATACTTTATCGGCTTTCGAAAATGTACTCAAATTACATGATAGTTCCTTTAGTTAGCTTGCTTATGTTACAATTATATTATTTGTGACTATCGATCTTACCAGATGGCACCCATGACCCGAGGAGCGGCACGTCGTTTGAGGAAAACAGTGAATGCTGAGGTGGCTCCTCCTACAGTTAAGGAGGAAGTGGCACCGGTTGCTAGTGAGATCGGGAGTTCTATTCATCCAGCACCGGTAGCTAGTGAGATCGAGAGGACTCTTCATGCAGTCCTTGCAATAGACGACAGCTCTCCTCGCGCCAAAAATCTCGCTTTTTTGAGGTGGTTGCGTGAACGTATCACTGAGCGTTTGCATGAGCAGCATGGTTCTCATTAGCTATTAGTACTTATTTGTATTGGACTATTTGTATTGGGTTGTTTTTGTATTAGACTATTTGTATTGGACTACATATTGAGTTGTTTTTGTATTAGACTATTTGTACTGTCCTCCGACCCTCAT
This sequence comes from Iris pallida, assembly GCA_029216955.1. Classification (NCBI taxonomy): domain Eukaryota; kingdom Viridiplantae; phylum Streptophyta; class Magnoliopsida; order Asparagales; family Iridaceae; genus Iris; species Iris pallida. The sequence goes on along the minus strand of JANAVB010029212.1, from coordinate 11,402 downwards.
CCCTCGGTAATGATGATACGACAACCAACAAGAGAGAATACTAGATCCATCTCAGTATGACGTATACTCTGAGAGATCACATTTACAAGAATGATATCAGTAGTGGGATTGAGTGCTGGAGGAGATATTATCAGAGTATACGTCCTACTTAGATGGGTCTTCCACCGTTACTAATTTTTTTTGACAGCATAGTGGATGTGCTCCGTCAACAGATTCTTGCTCCGAGCCAAAACTTTGCCCCGGAGCTCGACATCCTTCGTGTAGAGCTTGAGTGAGAGGTTCCTGACAGCATGGTGGCCTCCTTTGTCAAAGTATCCGTGCTCATCCCACATTGGTTGTGGGACGAGCACGGATACTTTGACAAAGGAGACCACCATGCTGTCAGGAACCTCTCACTCGAGCTCTACACGAAGGATGTCCACTTGAGCTCCGGGGCAAAGTTTTGGCTCGGAGCCAGATTCTGTTGACGGAGCACATCCACCATGCTGTCAGAAAAAAATAGTAACGGTGAGAGACCCATCTGAGTAGGACGTATACTCTGATAATATCCCCTCCAGCACTCAATCCCACTACTGATATCATTCTTGTAAAGGTGATCTCTCAGAGTATACGTCCTACTCATATGGATCTCTCAGAGTATCCTCTCCGGTTGGTTGTGTTCTGGGCCATCCGTCCCAGGGATTTGATTCTGTATTTTGGTTTCTGTATTTTGGCTCCAGCTCCATTTGCATTAATCTACGGTACGACATGGTGATCAGGACATAGTCCCTGTAGCCATTCGACTGGCGAGGCAGAAACTATGTAGCCGTAGATAAAGTTGACTGTCTTCCGACCTTCATCCCTCGGCAATGATGATACGACAACCTATCACTATATCTTATATAGTAGTAGATGATGTCTTAGTATTATATTATGTGAGTTCATCTTGATTCTGTTACGTTCTTCAGATACTAGATACGATAAGAACATATACTACACCATATGTACAGAACATAGATGATTCATACTAATGTATGCTAGAATGAATCTTGGCTTGTGTTCTGAGCCATCCGTTCTCACACTTGAAGATAAATCGAATTATAACGACGGATATTAGGTTACTCTTCAGGATAATTGATGTCTATTTTATATTAATTTGGTTTGGTCTATATGATTCTTGGATAATTGGCGTGCATTAAATTCGTATGTGCATATTTGGTCTATGTGATTCTTGGATAATTGGTGTGCATTATATATTGGTTTGGTTTATGCATATTTTTGTGAACTGGAAAAGTGCTGCAATTTTTTTTTTTTAAAAAATTCTCAGTTACCGACAGACTAGTGACCGGTTAGCGACGGATATTTTCAGCCCCATTTGCATTAATCTACGGTACGACATGGTGATCAGGACATAGTCCCTGCAGCCATTCGACTGGCGAGGCAGAAACTATGTAGCCGTAGATAAAGTTGCCTGTCCTCCGACCCTCATCCCCCGGCAATGATGATACGACAACCTATCACTATATCTTATATAGTAGTAGATGATGTCTTAGTATTACATTAGTGAGTTCATCTTGATTCTGTTACGTTCTTCAGATACTAGATACGATAAGAACATATACTACACCATATGTACAGAACATAGATGATTCACACTAATGTATGCTAGAATGAATCTTGGCTTGTGTTCTGAGCCATCCGTTCTGATCAAGCATCTTCCTTCTCTTCTCCTCCACCATGGCTCTGAACCAATCTGCTCCTCCCTACTTCCCTTCTTTTTATTTGACTCTCTCAGCCACATATGACATCCAGCTCAAGTGTAGAGTCGGGGGAGAAGAAGTGGGCAGGAAGAGGAGGGGGTAGCAGCACAGCCGGAGGCATGACCCGGAGGAAGTACATAGGTTTTCTTCATAGTTCTCCTATGCACACCCTCCGGGTCATGCCGCCGGCTGTGCTGCTTCCCCCTCCTCTTCCTGCCCACTTCTTGGTCTCAACTGTCTTCGATGCTATGATCCCATGCTTTCGGAAAATAGACAACGCAGACTCCATGGAATAGAATGGCCTTACATGCAAATCGTCTGTGATTATGTATCTTTTCCCTCCTTTTACAAACATGCCATCCTTGTTGCCTCCATCTGCAACCCCCTCCCACGCAATATCCTCATCCATTGCCTTACCACAGGGACATCGAGCGCCAATAACCGAACTATACAGACGGTGAGTCTTGGTGTAGCACTCAAATATGGGGCACCCGTAAATTCGCCGAGGTTTTAAATCATCGACATTGAGTTTTAAACCCTCACGTAGCCTTTCTGTTTCACTTCTAGGCTCGAGCAGGATCTTATTGCAAGCTTCGGTCTCCAGATACTTAGTGTCAAGATTCTGGACGCTTTCATAGAGCATGTCAACGCATCCTAGCGTCAATTTCCTGCCGCTAGGATGCGTTGACATGCTCTACGAAAGCGTCCAGAATCTTGACACTCAGTATCTGGAGACCGAAGCTTGCAAGAAGATGCTGCTCGAGCCTAGAAGTGAAGCAGAAAGGCTACGTGAGGGTTTAAAACTCAATGTCAATGATTTAAAACCTCGGCGAATTTACGGGTGCCCCACATTTGAGTGCTACACCAAGACTCACCGTGATGAGGTTAGTGATTTATTTAACCTAAGACATGGGATCATAGAATCGAAGACAGTTGAGACCAAGACTGTAAACATTATGTGAGTTCATCTTGATTCTGTTACATCCTTCAGATACTAGATACGATAAGAACATATACTACACTATATGTACAGAACGTAGATGATTCACACTAATGTATGCTAGAATGAATTTTGGATTGTGTTCTGAGCCATTCGTTCCCATACTTGGCAATTAAGCATGTAAAATAGAACTGATTATGTTTAGTTTGTCTTACGATACAGATTTTCACATCCAAATTGAAATGGATCGTTACTTCGTTGTTCGTACATGGATGTACTAGCGGATCAACCTTCTGGACTGTAGGTACTTATAAGTATTGACCGTGTCGAATTAGTATCGATCTATCATTTTGGTATGGACCGTATCGGTTGGTATTGGTCTTAGCGAATTGGTATCGTCCTATCCGATATGTATCGGCCGTATAGCCATTAAGTCATATTGGCCTTATCGATTTGGTATCGGTCATATCCGATAGGTATCGGCCGTGTTGGATTATTATATACCATTTCGGATTAGTATCGTGGAAGGTTTAGTAACAACTGTACTTGGATTTCTCTCTTCTAGAGCTAGATTACCATTGCAAGAGAGTCACGAGAGCGTAGATGGCCAGTTACAGAACATACATACTTCCTTTTCAATCTCGCTTTTCCTAATGGAAAAGGAAGTATGTATGTTACTGTAACTGGCCAATCACGATCTGGTGATTCTCTTGCAATGGTATTCTAGCTCGAGAAGAGAGAAATCAAAATACAGTTGTTACTAAACCTTCCACGATACTAATCCGAAATAGTCTATACTAATCCAACACGGCCGACACCTATCGGATATGACCGATACCAATTCGATAAGACCAATATGAATCCTAGCTATTCGGCCGATACATGTACATATCGAATATAGGACGATACCAATTTGTTAAGGCCAATACCAATATGATACGTCCTATACCAAACCGATAGACCGATACTAATCTGATACACTATATACTAAGTACATCTGGCCTATACCAGCGGATCCATAAATTACTGCACGATAGGCCCAACGACTCCAGTTACATCCGGTTATTGGTGAGTACATGATTACATAGTAATTCTGTTAGTCTTGTGATACAAATTTTTACTCTCTTATGCTACCAACGTTACAACTTTTCCAGTGCTGCTCCCTCTAATGATGATGAACGCAAAAAACCAACGTCACAACTTTTATAACTTGAGTAAATTTCTTTACCCTATATGAAAATTTTTGTTGTCAGAAAGATGGCTCCTAGGACTCGTCGAGGTGGTGCTGCTAGTCGATGAAGGGGTCGAGGCAAGAAATCCTTGGAGGTCGACACGGAGGAAGTCTCCGTCGTCAAACAAGAGCCGGTGACTGTTAAGGAGAAGGTGTTACCAAAGGTCGAGGTCAAGGAAGAATCGATGACCATCAGGGAAGAGATTGCTCCCAAGCTTGAAGCTAAGGAGGAGCCACCGTCAGAGAGTAGTAGCATCGGGACCGACCCTCCTGTCCCTACAGAAGATCTCAACCAGATTGAGCCTTCGTATGCAAAGTGGCTGATAGAATGGTACATGCCTCAACGCAACTATCATCCCTGGCTGTGAGGATTTATCGTCTGACTTGTGGTCTTTGTTGAGGCCAAAATCAATTTTCCTATGTGTTTTGGAATATTTGTGAAAATTTTGGAATATTTGTGCTATGATCGGTCGTCAGGATTGGATATTAGGTTACTGTAACTGGCCAACTCTTTCCTATGTGTTTTGGAATATTTGTGAAAAATTTGGAATATTTGTGCAATGATCGGATTATAACGATGGATATTAGGTTACTCTTCCGGATAATTGATGTCTATTTATATTAATTTGGTTTGGTCTATATGATTCTTGGATAATTGGTGTGCATTAAATTCGTATGTGCATATTTGGTCTATGTGATTCTTGGATAATTGGTGTGCATAATATATTTGGTCTATGTGATTGTTGGATAATTGGTGTGCATTATATATTGGTTTGGTTTATGCAAATTTTTGCGAACAAGGAAAGCGCTGTAATTTTTTTTTCAAAATATTCTCAGTTAGCGACGGACTTGTGACCGTTTTGCGACGGTCATCACCAGTTTCCGACTACTTTTCGACGGTTATTCCGTCGCTAACTGGATATTTGAAAATTTTCCCAGGTAGCGACGGATGGTCGACGGACTATCCGTCGGCATGGTATATTGTTCGACGGAATAACGACGACCTATCCGTCGCCCGTGTTCTGGAAATAACAAGAATTTCCAGAATAAGGTCGACGGTTAATCCTTCGCTATTCGGTCGATATATTTCGACGGCAAAGCGATGACTTATCCGTCGCCAAGTTGCTAGAAATGACATGAATTTCCAGAAGCTGGTCGACGGCTTTTCCGTCAGAAAACCGTCGCTAATCCGTCATTTGTTATCGAAGGTGTCGACGGATTAGCGACGGAACGATACGATCTGATACGCTTTTACGACGGGTTACCGACGAAAATTTACGTCGCTATTGTCTACACAGTTCAGTACTTAATAGTTGAAGTGGACGACAGTCCGTCGGAAATGCGTTGCTAATGCTTCGTATTGTGACGTCGAATATCCGTCGCTATTCCGTCATGTGACGACAACTTAGCGACGGAAGGTTATTAGCGACGAGCTGATTGCCGACGGATTGTTTTGGCCAATATCCGTCGGCAATCGGTCGCTAATAGTAATTACCGTCGTCTTAGCGACGGATGTGGCCGTCGCTAAAACGATAAATTTTGGTAGCGTCATAAGTAGAACTAATTTCAAGTAAAGCCTAAGAGAATTGCATTCATGCCCTCTTGAAACAAAATTTGCTCATCAACAGATAGATTGCTCAAAGCTACAGATCAATCAAATAGTCTGAAGTAACTCAGGATATAGTAACAGTAAAGTTAGCAATTTGGGACTGATCTTACACCCTTTAAGCAAATTAAAGCACAAATTTAACTTAATTATGTTTTTCAAGCTTCCATTGAGGAAAATGAGAAGAAAACAACAAACAACAAACACAGTATGTATATTTATACGATTACATAGTTTAGATGTTTTAAAAATAACCTTGAAAGATGTATCCAACTTTTATCCATGATGTCTCTATTTTCCTTGGAAATCCTCCTCAACTTTAATATAGAATTCTACAAATATATTTTTCAAGATAATAAAAAATGATAATAATAACAATAATAATGCAATGTATTTACTATAACAAAAAATTATAGATATGAATGATATAGAGAACTAAATTATACTTATGAAGTACTAAAAGATATCCGCTACTCTTCCGAACTTCACTTGATCATCCACTTGAAGTCTTCAATATAGTCACTATGACAACAACAAAAGAAGAAAGAAAAATCTGAAGTTAGAGGTAAGAACCATCGTCTTTGGTGCAAGTTAGAGGTAAGAACATTGTCTTTGGTGCAAGTCACCCATGTTATGGTTTACATAATTATTTTGTTGGTGGATAGCCAGTAATTCACTCAAATTTTATTAATAAGTGTAAGTCATTGATTATCCTTCTATTAACAAGTATAAATCATCAATCTTTTCATTTGACATATTTAGTGCTATAAGTTGAGAGAAGAATTAGTATCAGTATACTAATTGGTATTCAGGCGGCCTAACCTATATCCTCCTATTGCACTCGTGTTCCCTATGCAGACAATGAAGACTCTTCTACTACTGCCCATATATTGTATATCAAATGTGGAAAGAGATTGGGATTTGATTTCACAAACCTGGAGCATAGATGGGACTCTCCCTTCTGGATGTAGATTTGTCAATGCAAGGCATTAACAAGCTTGTGATTACAGTGGCCATTAACATGACCAACATAGCTAGGGCTCTCGTATTTCCATGTTTAGTTCACGGAATCAGGACCCGACTAACTCCAAAGGATTCACTTTTCCTCCTAATTTTTTACGTTATTACAAAATTTAGGACGAAACTATCACTGCTCGAGGATTATTTTGACCATATTCATGATCTTTCCAACAAAAGAAAAATCGATAGAAATTCTAATAAATAAATGGCTTACAGAACAAATCGATAGAGTATAGCTTAAGAACAAATCGAGATAGGTAAGGCCATTAGTTTGCTTCCTCGTTGATGTCAATGTTTTAATAAACAAATGTCTTACAGATCTTCCCGACCTGACGTGTTATATTTGATGGAGAACAGTCGACGTATGTGTTATATTTGATGGAGAACAGTTGTTCAAATTTTTAAGAACAGTCGATCCTCAATCTAGGGCTTAGGATCGATCCTCAATCTAGGGCTTAGGAAATAAATAAGGACAAAGATTAGGATTTGAAGAACAAACCTTAAGAAGATCGAACCTGGAGAGACCCTTCTCCCGCTTTTGACCGTTCCCAACCTGGATATCCCAGCCGTGTAAAAAATTTAGGTTGGGAATAGCCGATCCCTATTCTAGGGCTTAGGAAAGAGAGTGGGATTTAAGGAACACACTTGGAGAGACCCTTCTGTCCGTTCTCCCCTTCTGGCCTTTTTTTCCGTTTTGGCATGCAATTTTTCTAGGGTTTAATATGGTGTTGGGAGGGAGCCAAATTTTGGTCGAGAAAGCAAAATAAAGGGGGGGAAGTTTTCTTTCTATATGTCCATTTTTCCAATTTCCCCTAATTATGAGGGAAATGAAAACTTATTTAATATGTCCCTTAGCAACTTACGAAAGACAAATCTATTTGTGTAGATGATAGAGTTTATTTGAACTACATGGTAGAGGGTGACTTGGTTTTCGTAAGGGCATGTTTTGATCTTTGTGCGAAGCAATGTGGCTTGTAATTAATAATCCAACGTGTTTGTATGCACAAATTTATATAGGATGAATATATTTTTTATTTAATTATGTTCTAAAAATTTATTTTCAAATATTGGATATATTCCAATAAATAATTTATCCACATAAAAACTCATTATAACCCTTAAGAAAATAATTATTCTATAATTTTTTTTCAAAATTTCTTATTTATGTATTTATTGTTTTATGTTTTGATATTTTTAGTTTTTTTTGTTTTGCTTTTTTCACTTTTTTGAAAAAAATTCAATAGTGTTTCTTTTTCATTTTTAGGTATGATTTTTGTTTTTGGTTTTTTTTTAAAAGCTTTTTGTTGTAGTTTTCTCAGTTTTTAATTCTTTTATTGTTTTATTTTTTTTATTTTTTATCTGGATTATGAGTCTTCGATTACAATGAGCAAAAATGCATATAGTAAACGAGTCTTCAATTACAACACACAAAGTACGTGCCGTAAATGAGTCTTCATTTACAACATGCAAAAATGCATGTCGTAAATGAGTCTTCAATTACAACGCACAAAAATGCACGCCGTAAATGAGTCTTCAATTACAACACGAAAAATGCATGCCATAAATGAGTCTTCAATTACAACGTGCAAAAATACATGGCGTAAATGAGTCTTCAATTACAACGTGCAAAAATGTATACCGTAAATGACTCTTCCATTACAACGCGCAAAAATACATGTCGTAAATGAGTCTTCAATTACGACGTACATGTCAAACACGTCGTAAATGAGAGGAAAAAAATAACTCTTTTATGACACACATATTTGCACGTTATAAAAGAGTGTCATTTACAACGCGCAGCAACTGCGCACTGTAAATTGTGCGCCATAAATGCTACAATTTTTTTATAGTGATATGCTTAAATCTTTTACGACGTGTTTCATGTGCAACTAATTCATTTGAAATTGTTATAATATATTCTTAGACAAGTTGGTTAAACCACATAAATTATTGGACACAAAGAAGAATGTTTAGATAATATACACCAGCTATAGTTGTACATGTGACCAATTTCCTAGCCCCACCATGTGGTTGCAACAAACACTTGACAAGAACAAGAGAAGGAAGCATCCCGTTACAAAAAAAAGAAAAAGAAAGCATTAATCTATAGAAGAAAACACAAAATGGTCTTACAAACTCAACTCAGCCGCTGAACAGAGGAGTACATTGGAACCAAACTTGAAGTACTAACAAAGGAGTACATTGGAAACAAACTTGAAGTAACATTGGAACACCTGCAACGTCACGACTGATGTCGAACACCTGCAATGTCACGGTCAATACCACCCCTAATGGATCCTTGACCGTCATCAAGTACCTCTCTGCCATGCTCCGGATGTTCGTCATCTTGTCATGTGATGTCATGTTGCATCTGAGTTCATGCAACATATTAATTTCCTAAACCATCTGCACACGTTTAACAAAAATAATAGCAATCAAGGGATCCAGCAACCTATAGTTGTTATTGCCGGGGCAAAAATTTTCGATAAAAATGAGGATTCGTAACAATTGTAAAAACAATCTTTATTACGTAACACTTCACAGAAGGTAGTAACAAAAAATTTTCTAATGCAACACTTCACAGAAGGTGCACAGATTTCTACCAACGCATACGCTTCACCGAAGGTGCGCTAATAGTATTCTGATAAACGATTGCAACACTTCACAAAAGCTGGACAGATTTCTACCAACGCATACACTTCACCGAAGGTGCGCTAATAGAATTCTGATAAACGAAGAAGGTGACAGGCGAAAGATGGAAAAACTCCTGCTGGAGTGAATGATCACCGTTGCTCAAAGCTTTATTCGCCCCACACGAATAGCTTCCAAGAACCAGCAAGTTCGTCGGAGAACTTGCAACACTCTTGCTCTTCTGACTCCTTGGATGAACACAAACTTCCGTGCAAAACTCAACGCTGGTACAATACCTCTCTTCTCTCTCACAGTTTCTAAACACTTGTAAACTTTCTGTCTACTGCTTGTGTCTTAGATCCTAACTGTGAGAGAGAAGGAGGAGAGCTTATATAGGCCCCGCAACAACTGTCCGGTTAGCATAATATTAGGGACGTGGTAATAACCATCCCGAACATGGAGCAACCGCTCAGAAGATGCAAAGACACGTTCTACCGCAAGTTGTGCCACTCGCGTAACCAGCGTAATTTGCACTTTACGCACACAGCCATTTTATGCAACCTGTGCACACTACGCACTCTACGCACACTGCGTCCGCTGCACACACTGCGCACTCTGCGCACTCTACGCACGCTGCGCACACTGTGCGCACTGGGCTGCGTACTGGACTGCGTAACTGGGCCAACGTAACTGGGCTCGCGTAACGGGCCGCGTAACATGGTCGCGCAAGTGGCTCGCGCAACGAGCGCAACTTAAGCGCACTATGCGCCTAGCGACGATGCTGACGTGCTAAATGCAAAGTGCGCCAACAAAATGCATATTACGCCTCATGAGCCCTTGAGCCCGAGTCTGTGCCCAAGCCCGAGCCCGAGTCCGGAGTCCCGAGTCGCTAAGCCCCTACGGGGCTTAGCTCCCATGAAATAAATTTCCCAAGAGCAAAAAGCACGAATGCTTTTATTGTTGATTTAGCCTTTTTCCTATTAGAAAAATAATCCCACATGGCACACCCATGTGCACCTCCACACCACATATGCATCTCTAGAATAGGAAAGCTAATATATAGAGATACATTTGTTTTGGCCTAGCCGATGTGGGACTAAAGTTCTAAACAAAAGAGGCCAAAATCCAACAATCCCCCATATCTCTATATATATGGGTATACGTGTTCCCCCAGTAACTGTCCATCAAACATTAGGAGAGATGTCGCTGACGACTTGAATCTTCCCGCATGGTTCAAACAACAGACTAGAATACAAGAATGGACTAAGCCTTGAATTCTGCATCATAGCTGAAATTTTTTTTCCACTAACATAATGTTGTTACATGTGCTTCTGGCTATACATTAAAGGCCATGTGCCAGCCTGGTTTCAGTGTATAATTTTGGGCGTCTACAAGTTTACCCTCAAGTGACGGTCTGATATCTCTTTGTCCATACACTATAGGTGAGTTCATTATAAAGAGACATGGCATGAAGCGCTTTGCGCTTCTCTTGCGATGCTACGCCGCTATGACATGGCTTAAAGCCGAGGCCTTATCCCGTACCGGGAACCTCATCGTAGTGTCATACTACTGTAGCATGATGCAACCGCCTCTTTGTAGTGCCAAACTACCCAGCATGAAGCCTTAGACTCCCTTGCGGTGTTACGCCGCAACGACATGGCTTGCAAGGCCGAGACTTTATCCCTAACCAGGTACCTCATCGTGGTGTCGTGCCACTGTAACATGAGGAACTCCTCCTCTTTGTAGTGCTGACTACACCCCTCTTTATTTTAACATACAGCATTAGGCTAACTGCCTATTTGCGGTGCTACGCCGCTGTGACTTGGCCTGCAAAGCCGAGGCTTTATCCTATTCCTGGGCAACACCCCACATATAGTGTAAGCCCCTGTTTTTGAAAATTTTATTTAATTAGTGTTTATTAATTTTTAATGTCATTTTTAGCCTTAAAATAATTATTAGATTTTTAGAAATTTTTCTAGAATTTTTAATAATTTTTAAATGAGTTTTATATATTAAAATATCAATTTATAATTTTCTAAAATATTTTAATTGAGTTTTGCAATTAATTAAATTATTTAAATATCGGTTTGCAATTTTCCAATTGTTATGTGCAAATTTTATTTGCACATAAACAGTGCGGGATGGGTTATGCAAATTTGTTTTTGCATTTAGCTATGGCTAGGGGCCTACTGTAAAATCCTAAAAACTAGGGGCCTAGATGCAATTCTGACGTTA
>JANAVB010029211.1:0-45416 GCA_029216955.1 Iris pallida | reverse complement strand
CCTTCCCATTTGGGCTCGAACTTTCCTTTGTCTTGTGAGTTACACCATTGGCCTCTGACTGCTAAAACCAGTCGCCAACTTAGAAGTTCTTTGCTTGACCTTCTTGTTGAAAGCCTGTGATATACGGGCTTGGTAAAGTTCGATACGTTGTTGAGCTAGGAGACGCTTTTCGTCAAGTGCCTCCAATTCCCGCAGACGACGACGTTGATTGTCTTCTTCTGTGAGATCGTTTGTGATTGCCACGCGGAGCGAAGGTATCTGTATCTCGAGAGGCAGTACTGCTTCGCTCCCGTAGACCAGGGAGAATGGAGTGTTGCCTGTTGGGGTCCGTACCGTTGTGCGGTAGGCCCAAAGGCATTCGCCAAGCTTTTCGTCCCAGTCGCGTTTGTTGGATGACACGACCTTTTTGAGTAGCCTGACGATAGTTTTGTTGAATGCCTCGGCCAATCCGTTTGCTGCCGGATTGTAGGCGGTTGAGGCCACGTTTTGAATGCGATTCTTGTCACAGAACCTGCTAAAAATGTGGCTGATAAACTGAGGACCATTGTCATGGATGATTCGCCGGGGTACCCCGAAACGGTAAATGACATGGTGTTTGATAAAGCTGACCACCCTGGAGCTTTTTACTTCTGCTAGTGGGACTGCTTCCGCCTATTTGGAGAAGTAATCGGTAATGGCCAGGATGAAGCGGTGTCCTCTCGATGAAGGAGGGGTGATTGGCCCTACAATGTCTATGCCCCAGGCTTCGAATGGCCAGGAGGCGACTGTAGGATGTAGAGGTTCAGATGGTGTATATATGAAGTCTGCATGAAGTTGGCATGCATGGCACTTCTTAGCATATTCCACTGCGTCGGCAACCATGGTTGGCCAGTAGTAGCCCATACGTCGCAGTCGATCTTGCAACTTAGGCCCTGGTTGGTGAGCGCCGCAAGTTCCGTCATGAGCTTCTCGAAGAGCTTCGGCCGCTTCTTCGTTAGACAGGCATCGAAGGAGAAGCCCGTCGAAGGAGCGTCGGTACAGCGTTTTAGTGGCTGTATCGTAGTAGAATCGAAGAGAGCGTCTCCTGACTGAGACGGCTTCCTTCGGGTCCTCGGGAAGGATTCCGTAGACAGCGAAGTCGATGAACGGGAACCTCCAGTCTCGGACATTAACCCCAGTATTTGTCGGCATGGCGTGAGCCATTTGCAAACATAGGTTGTTTCTGGGACAAATCAAGTCTCGGCCAGTTATCGTGACATAGTGTTGAGTCCCAAGGGGCGCGGCCAATGAGGCTGCGAGGCCAGCTAGAGCGTCAGCCTCCAAGTTTTGTAGGCGGGGTACACGTTCGATGAAGAACCCAGTGAAGGTTGAAATGATGTTCAATGCAACTTCATGGTAAGAGATCAAATCTTCATGACGAACCTCGTATTGCCCCCAAATTTGGTTTACGACGAGTTTCGAGTCGCCGTAGGCTTCCAGATGATCCACCCCCAGCTGTTGTGCTAGCTGGAGTCCCATGACGAGTGCATTGTACTCAGCAACATTGTTGGAGCACGGCTTCGAAAGGGAGTATGCACGCTGGATGACCAGCTGATCGGGGGAGACTAAGACTACCCCCACTCCTGCGATAATTTGGCCATTGGGGCCCGTTCTTGAAGCGCCATCGAAGAACATCCGCCAAACGGGGCTTCCTTCAGTGACGTTTAATTCTTGGACTTCATCCGGGATGTCTTCATAGAGTTTTGAAGATTCTGGGATGGGGTGTGCAGCTAAAAAGTCAGCCAGAGCTTGACCCTTGACTGCCTTCTGCGGGACAAACACCATGTTGTATGGTGTTAGTAGGATCGCCCATGTAGCTAGCCGGGAGTTTAATGACCCTGGCTTCGTCATGAGAACTCTGAGCGGATTGACTCGGGAGATGACGTGAATTGTCTGGCCCGAGACGTAATGACGAGTCTTCTGAATGGCAAACACCAAAGCCAAGCACTCCTTTTCAATGGGGTTGTACCGGTGTTCGGCCCCGATGAGTGTTCGACTGAGGTAGTAGATTGCTTGCTCGTAGCCTGCATCGCTGTTTTGAGCCAGCAAAGCGCCGAAGGAATGATCCATGGCACGGACGTAGAGGAGGAATGGTTTGCCGGCGACAGGTGCCACTAGGACTGGCGGGCTTGTTAAGTAAGCCTTGATGTCGTCGAAAGCCTTTTGGCACTCCTCTGTCCAGACATAAGAGACTCCCTTCTTCATGAGCTGAGTAAAGGGTTGACATTTACCGGAGAGGTTTGCTATGAACCTCCGGATGTATGCCAAACGTCCCTGTAAGCCCCGAAGTTCTCGAAGGTTCTTCGGAGGATCCATGTTAAGGATGGCTTTAGTCTTCTCGGGATCGACATGAATGCCTTTTGCCGTGATGACAAAGCCCAAGAATTTGCCGCTAGAAACCCCCAGGAAGGATTTAGCGGGGTTCATTTTGAGTTGATGTGCCCGCATGAGATCGAAGACCGTCTTTAGGTCCTGTAGGTGATCTCTTTTGAGGCGGCTTTTGACTGCGATGTCGTCAACATAGCACTCAACTGTCTTGCGAAGATGTTGACGAAAGATGGTGCTCATAGCTCGCTGGTACGTTGCACCGGCGTTCTTCAAGCCGAAGGGCATTACTGTGTAGCAGAAAACACCCTTTGGAGTCCTGAATGACGTGTGTTTTGCGTCATCGGGGAACATCTTGATTTGATTGTAGCCTGAATACCCGTCCATGAAAGACATGCGTTCAAAGCCACATGTGTTGTCAATCATTACATCGGTGATTGGGAGCGGGAATTCATCCTTCGGGCAAGCAGAGTTGAGATCCCTGAAGTCGATACAGACTCGTATCTTCCCGTTCTTCTTGGTGACAGGGACAACGTTGGCTACCCAGTCCGGGTGTTGTTCCTCACGGATGAAGCCACTGGTCAAGAGTTTGTCCACCTCATGATCGATGGCGTTCATGATGTCCGGGCGGAAGCGTCGCTGTTGTTGTTTGATAGGTTTGGCATCTGGTAAGATGTTCAACCTATGCATCGCGATCTGTGGATCAAGACCCGGCATGTCTTCGTAGCTCCAGGCGAAGACGTCGATATATTCCTTAGCGAGTTGGACTAAAGATTCTCGGTCTTCTCCTTCCAAGCTTTTGCTGATAAAGATGGGTTTAGAAGAAGACCCATCCCCGAGGTCGATTTGCTCGACTTCGTCTTCGGTGGGAGGTTCTCGTAACTCAAAACGAGACTCCCATTGTTCTCCTAGGCGTTGAGCCCAGGGTTCCTCTTCGAAGGGTTCCGGCGGTTGGTCTTCGCCTTCATCTTTCTGAGGTTGTGCCGATGTCATGTTAGCTGACAGCACTTTCCTGAAGACTGATCCGATACTGGTATCGGAATCCCACGTCGATGCTTCTGACGAGTGGGAATGTTCTATGTCTTCTGCGTCTGAACTCTCTGGAGTTGATGGCGGCGTGACATAGCCTAACCCCCGTCGAGTCCGATTATAGTAATCCTGTGGCTTTCCATTGGGCATCGAAAGCCGGACAGGGAGATGCCGATCCTTGCCGTAGTTTAGGCCTTTATTGCTTTTCAGGTCGTAGCCCATCTTTTGGATGATGTGCTTAGCCGCATCTGTGTACCGATAGACTTGTACTCTGCCGGTATCAGGTTCGGGCTCGATTGACGGGAGGTTCTGACGACGCTCGATTTTGCCCGAGATGATGGTGCCTTCGTATCGGCTTCGTGGAGGCACTATGAAGACTCCTTGAGACGGGACTATTTGATTGTGGTAGACGGTCGTTACTTGTGTTTGCAACGACCGTAGAGCGTTGTCTAATGTATACATGGCATTCCAGTGTGGAAGACAAGAATAATTGAAAGACACTCTATTATTGATAAAGTACGAGATTTTATCCCGTGGGATTACATTGTCGAAGGAGGGTGCGTCTACATCAGCAGAGATATATTCGCGAAGCTCCTCGTCTGTAAGCACTGGGGCCGGATCAGGAGAGTCCTCCACCGCTCTGACTTTGGGGTCTGAGAGGGTTGTGTGAGCCCTCTCCGGCATCTTGGATGACTGCGGCGGCTTGCCTTTAAGACGCACCTTGAGGGGTGCCTCGGTTGCGCCTTCGATGAGTGGCGCCTTCCCTTGTAATTTTACCACCAGGGGAGCCGCTGTTTGTGGTGGCTTCCCCTTGAGGCGTATCTTCAGGGGAGCTTCGCGAGCTGGCGCTTTTCCTGATAGCTTGATGCTCATTGGAGGCGCCTTCTGGGGTGGTCTCCCTTTCAGACGGATTTTCAAGGGGGCGTCAGGAGTCGCTTCGGGCTCCAAGTCCGGCTCTGTTGCCGTCTCTGCTTCATCATCGGCGTCGTTGGCTTCCTCCTCGTCAAGTGGCTTGTACAAGTCGGAATCGGTGAAGTAGGCCTCAATCCCTTTGAAGGGATCGATATCTGCAAACTCTGTCCGGATGACGCCGTTGGTGGATACATATTTCATGCATTGGTGGAGCGTGGAGGGCACCACCATGTACTCATGTAACCATGGTCGTCCGAGTAAGATGTTGTAGTTGACCTCGGCATCTACCACATAACAAGTCACCTCAGTTTTGAGGCTGCCGATGTGACACTTCAGCCGGATCTTGCCCAGTGGCTCGCTCTTGCTGGCGTTGAAGCCGCTGATGGTCGTATTGGAGGGCGCTAGCCGGTACATTGGGATCCCCAGCTTTGATAGCAGCGCCTTTGGAATGATGCTTAGGGAAGACCCCGGATCGATCTGAATCCTGCTCACCTTTACCGAACCGATGTACCCTGTGTAATACAATGGTCGGTTATGTCGGTGATGCTTGAGCAGCATGTCTTATTGGGTGAAGGTTATGTTTGGGATAACTTCATCCGCACAATGACAGTGTGCACAAGTAGTTGGTAGGTCTTCAGGTTGCTTGACCTGACTGAGAAAGGATTCGGCATCCTTCAGAGCTTCGCAGAGAGCTTCTCGGGAGTCCTTGGAGAGACGCAGGAGCTCGAACAAAGACAAGCGTGCAGGAGTACTGGCCAGTTGTGCCAGAATGTCAAAATTGTGGGGCTTGGCTACCCCCGAAGCATTTTCTTTTCGCAGAGGTCTGTCGAAACGGGCCTCCACTTGCTTTTGTTTATTGGCTGCTGAGGGCTTGGATGGACCCTCCTCAGGGATGGTGCCAGGAGGCACCACTTCGGCGGCAGCTTCACCGGGCTAGGAGTTCTGTTGTGCACGCGTCTGCACAGGAAGCGCCTCTTCCGTTGAAGAAGAGACCGTGCGGCAAGACTTGATCTTCCTACCTTTTGCTTTGGAGGTAGGGCGTACCTCCGGTTGAGTTACCTCGGAGACGAGGTCGGGGTGAACCCAGAGGACCTCTCCTCGAGATGTGGTGAGTGGGACAAGTCCACTCACATTGTCACGGGTGGGTGGCAAATTCACCACCTCCATTGTCGCCTTAGGGATGGGGACGACGCCATCTTGTGTGGTAGTCGGCGGCAAGGTGCCGAACTGAAGTGACACCACATTAGCTGACACCGTCTTCTCTTCGTAATCGACGGAGATTACATCCGCATTGATCATGCGCTGGATGTAATTTTTGAGGACGTAGCAGTCCTTAGTCGGGTGTCCGACAAACCGATGGTAGTGACAGTACCTTGGGTTGTCCACCTTCCCGACTTCATCGGGCCGCTTCGGGTCCGGAAGCTTGATCTTGTCACCCTGCTTCAGTATCTCAAAGAGTTGCAGGGTGTCGTCATCATTGAATGAATAAACCTCCTTGGGTCTTGGTGCCAGTGGAGGCTTTTGAGTAGGCGCAGATGCGCCCTTCGAGGCATTAACAGTCAATGCCTGTTTCCCCTTTGTTTCTCGTCCGGAGTTGTTGGTTGTGGACTTTTTCCCCTTATCGTCAAAGGCGGGGAAGCTAACACCCAGAAGACGTGCATTGGCCGCCTTCTTCTCTGCAGCTTCAGCTTCAATGATTAGGGAGCTCCAGTCGGGAGGGGGAGTAGAGTTAAGCCAGAGCTTTACTGCAGGCAGCATGTTCATACTGCAAGCAGAGAGAAGCGCATGTTCTGGCATGCCTGGAGGTAACCTGAAGCAGGCCTGACGGAAGCATTCGATGAATGCCCGAACCGTTTCCTTGTCCTTCTGGCGTATCTCAATGAGAGACGCCATCGTCATGTCCTTTCCACCGTCGTAGAAGCGGTCGAGGAAGAGACGTGTCAGGTCGTCGAAGGACGATATGGAATTATCGGGGAGGCTGCAGTACCAGTCATATGCCACCCCTTTCAGGGCCCCAACAAAGATGCTGGTGAGGAGTGCGTCCTCCTTCGGAAGATGCCCTGTCTGCGACTGGAAGTACGTCAGGTACCGTCGTGGAGAGTCCTTTCCGTCATACGGCGTGAGTGTTTGTGGTTTATACTTTGGGGGATAAACCACCTTGTTCCACTCACGGGGATAAGGCTGGAGAATGCCCATCTTCTGGCGTTCCTCCTGCCTGTTCTTGGACTCGAAGTGCTTCCGCAGATCCTTGATCATTTCGACCACGTCCTCCGTGGAGCTAGAAGCCGGAGAAGGAGGTACTACCTGGAGTGGAGCGTTTGAGGGCTCCGATGTCCGGGGTGCTTCTGTGTCTGAGGGTGTCCGTTGGAGGGGCACACTCGACTCTCCATTGGCTCCTGGGTCGGGACCATTTGAAGGTGTCCTGATCAAGGCCGACCGCATCTCAAACACTGCTTGAGTCAGTGCTTGTATTGAGGCAGAGAGGGTTTTGAGTCCTCCCTCTAGCGAGTCTATGCGCTGGACAATGTCCTGTGGCGGCGCATCAGTCTCAAGATCACCCCCGATCATGTATACTGTCATGACACGGCCGGAAGTGGATGGATTAGTTGAGGCTTCGCTCTCAGCCTCGCTCTCATGTGGGGGAGTCACTTCTCCTGGTGTTTGGCCGCCCCCAGCCACATTCTGGAGTTCGTCTTCGACAGGCGCATCTGCAAGGGCCTGACTGCCCTCAGCTCTGTCTTGAAGGGCCTCTTCGTTTTCAGCACTACCTCCGGCGGTGTCCTGAAGGACATCGTCATTTTGAGGGGCTTCAGGGAGGCCATCTTCGCCTTGATGAAGATCCGCCGCAGCTGTGCTTTGGACATCTTCGTCTTCGGAAGGAGGCTCGACAAGGGTCTGGCTACCCCCAGCTTCCTCCAAGGACTTCTTCCTCGACCGAGTGCCTTCGAACACTCCAGAGGTCGTGACAGCTGCCTTGGTTTTCCTCGGCTGGCTTTTGGATGAAGACGAGGAATTGGCAGTCGTCTTCCGGACAGATGAGGAATTGGAGATCACGTTGCATGACGCAATCTTTAGTTCCTCTTCTGCTGACACCTTCGTCCCAAGGCGATGTCGGAGGGGTGTCGATGATTGTAGCCGTTGGAAGACCGACTGCTTTGGCGGTACTGCCGTCTTGCAACAGCAGTTGATGGTGACCACTGCACAAGTGTGCCCCGTAAGAGGCGCATCGTGCTTGTTGGTCAACTCTCCTGACCGGCGTTTGTGAGTGATCACGTTGCGCAAGTCGTTGGAGGAGAGTGTTACCCTCACACCCCTCTCAGGCGCATGGCAGAGCCAAGCGCCGGGGTGGTCGGGTGAGTGCTGCGCCCCCTGATCTAATACCAAGCAGGCATCACGATCAGTAGTGGGGGAACCACAGCATTTGAAGTGACTTGAACGGACCTCAAACGCACAACCAGAGGAGGCGCGGGAGTTCAAGACCACTGAGTTTGCCTCTCTCGGCTTGGTTGTGCACGCAGTGAATGCGCCCAAGTGAGATGAGGACTTTGAAGGTCGACTCGTTGTCGGTGCGGGAGCACCTAAGTCAACCTTGTACAGCTTGCCATCGGCAGCGCGCGTGATTGTAAGCGCGTGCCTCTGGCCGGCTGCTGGCATAGCACGTTTGTGGCGTATGGCCCGTGCCGTCTTGGATTTCTTCGTACCAGCCCGCTGGGGCGCATAGTACTCAGCATCCAAATTCTCCTCGCCATTACAGCGAGTGAGTCTGTCAAAGACAGAGGCTCTTTGTGGCGCATCAGAAATAATGTACGGGGTATTGGCTGCGCCCCTGCTCCGTCGACGTATCTTCCTCGCCTGAGAGGAAGATGGCTGGGGAACGTGGTCAGCCGCACGCTTCCCCGAGAGATGCGCTACATCAGCGGGCGCACCTTGACTGCTGAGGACGTCAGCAGGAAGGGAAGGCTGGACGGGCGCATCCCCTTCAACGGTGGTGCCCGAGGCGTCGACTTTGCGCACCCAGACTGCGCGGGTCTTCTTCGGCTTCGACAGCCGCTTCGAAGGACTCACACTTCCTTCAGAAATGAACTCCTCGTACGCCTGTTGATTGAGGCGCACTACCAGCGTCTTGTGGGAGGAGCCCACCTTCACGTCGTCGGCCTGTGACACGACTTTCTCGGTAGAGGAGAAAGAGGTCCCCAGCAGAGTCGCCAGCTTGTTTGCCATTAAAATTGTTTTGATTGAAATCTTAATACAAACAGAACAGTGATACAATATAGGACTTAGATGTAGTCCTAGGAGTACACTTTTGTTTAAGCTGGGTCCTTAGTGCCAATGGAGCGAGTGGTAATGCGTTGACTCCGTTGACCGGCTGACGGCGGTTATCGGTTCTCTGAAGGTGTTGATTACTCTGGGTGCTGGAGCTTGCCGAGAGGAGGAAGACGTTGAGTGTCTAGAACTGCCTCTCCGGTGATTCTCTGTTGTGGATTCTCTGTGAGTCTTCTGTTCTGAGTCTCTGTGTGTGTGTGAAGGAGATGATCCTTCTATTTATAGTTTTGCAGGCTGGCTGCTCATGCGCGCATGTAGGATGCGCCGGTGTGGGAACGCCACGTGGAGGTTGCTGATGGAGGCGCATGGATGCTGCGCCCTGATCGAGGGGGAGAACTCTTCATACTGCTGTTGTGAGCCGGCACGTAGCAGGGAGAAGATCTTTCCGTTGCTGAAATCTTGGATGAGTTGAGTCAAAAGACACGTGTCGTCGACTCATGGTTCGAAGATCTCGGATTTGGTGGAGAGGAGTGATCTGGTGGGCTGCGCCTTGGATTGGGCGCAGGAGGAGGCTGCGGCTCATAACCTTTAGGAGTTACAAACCATTTGGGGCGTATGGCTTTTGAGGCGCATGCAGGCAACTTTCCTTCTGTCTTTCGGGATCAGAGATCAGTCTGGGGCGTATGGCTTTTGAGGCGCATGCAAAGCTTCAACCGGAGACTCTTCTTCTGTCTTTAGGGATCAGTGAGGGGTCTGAGGCGCATGGCTTTTGAGGCGCATGGCTTTTGAGGCGCATGCTGGTTTGGACGCATGGCCGTAGAGGCGCATGCGGGTGTTGACGCATGGTCGTAGAGGCGCATGCGGGTGGCCACGTGGCAGTAGCCGTCGAAATAGAGTCATGATGATGCTGACGTTGCCGACGCTTCATTTTCTGAAAAGTTGTCAACTGTTCAGACTTTGGGAGGCGTGCTGCCAACTCTGTCAGTTCAGCATTTAATGTTGGTGACGTTCGATGGACAGCTGAGTGAGCGCGTCGATTGGCGTTCCACTCGGTATGGAGATGTGTGGGGGCGCACCCTCTATAATGCGCCGAATACTGTAGGGCGCGTCTGTGTGATGCGCCTGATGCCGAAGGGCACGTCCGTGTGATGCGCTGTCTGGCTGGCGCATCGGACATGTCTTTTAATGATGCGGTTGTCTCGCTCTTCGAGTGCTATAAATAGCCGTTTGGCTGAATTCGAGGCGTCCGGTTCATCCATTTAATGTAAATTCATTGCACGGAATTCGGAGGGCCATCCACTTGGCGCGTGGGTTTGATCTGCCCGGCCTATAAATAGTGGCATGGAGAGAAGATTTGCTTCTCATTCCCTCACATACTTCCAATATGAACTTGAACATACGGGTGCATTCTGCTGACGAAGTGCTCCCGAGGGTGAAGATGAGACGCTGCGTTGTCTTTGATGCACTTGAAGGTGACTGTTACATCCAAAAGACGGAGTCGAGGGCTTCTGAGGCAGGCGGAAGGTGCCTGTTGCACCCAAAGATAGGGATGCTCGAGCCTCGTCTCCGTTATTCCGGCAGAGCCGTAGATCGAAATGGCGGTGCAAGGCTCTTTCTTCCTGCAAAGTAGGGTTTCCCCACTTTGATCGTGTCGAAAGCTGCTCCTTTAGCCGTGGTTTCGATCACGGTCTTCCTTCGGCTTTGGAGGCTCTTTCGAAGCCTCCCCTGGCCACAGCATTTGCGGTGCTCTTCTCTTCCTTGGTTCCAGCCAGAGGGTTAAATGCTTTGTGTCGAAGCATTTATCGGGCGAGCCTGGTTGGAAGAGCGGCACATAACTGGGCTCTGCTCGGCCAGGTGAGCCTGGCTGGAAGAATTTGGCTGAAGGGATGCACATAACTGAGCTGCTGGAGAGATGATGGGATGCGCCTGGATGGAGGCGCATGATATCTGCTGCGCCTTACTGGTGGCGCATAGTGATGCTGCACCTATCTGGAGACGCATGGTGGCCGCTGCCCTTATCTGAAGGCACATGATGGCCGCTGGCTGTAGTCTTAGGCTCTTTCTTTTGTAGAAATTCTCCTTTGTACAGCCTTTTCTAGACATGTAATAGACTTTTATATATAAATAAAAAGTCCTTCTTCAAATGTCTATAGTTATTGACTTTGCTGTGAAGTTCTTCGTCTGAGTTCTGGCGCATGTAGTGTCTGACGCATGGGCTTTCTGGTTGTGAAATTCCATGCTTCTACACCTACGGGGAAACTCGTCTAATTTGTTTAGTTGCTCGGGACTTTTGAGAGCAGACATATTTTAGACTATGTATTTTGTTACTGGACCTGTATCCAATTTTATATTTTAGCTATATATTTGGAACATATTCATATACTAGATGATTTTGTGTTTGTGATGTTTTAACTCAATATGACAAATAGAAATGTTAGCATGCACACTTTGATCTTGTATTGTTTATTTTTAGAACAGCTTACTATGTTTTATCTCAAGCGTAGGCTGGACATGACTCGGCCTGGCCTAACAATTTGGGTAGCGGATCGTGACATATTTTTAGTGGTAGCCCATGCAGGTCTAGACTAAGTTATTTTGGTTACGTCATTGTACCAAGCATGCCTGCAATTAAAAATTTAAGATAACTAGATAACACTAGGAATAAACATTTAGAACACCTAGAAGATTACTAGAATTACAACATAGGAAACTCATCACAGCATAGGATCGTTATTACAAATTAGACTTTCTTGTTTGTTTGTGATTGTTTACTTAAAAGAATTCTTATATAAGTCCTTTTATTTTTCTATTTAGATGGTGCTCACACGCTCATCCCAGTATGCCACACCTGAAAATGGCGTACTTCCTATCCAGCCGGTCGACCAGTTGACCAAAGCACCTTCATCTCCACCTACCATACACCCCCACTCCACAAATCCACCAATCCAGATACCTCCACCACCTCCCACCTCACAGTCCCAGCAGGACCCAATACTCCCACCACCACTTATTGTTATACCTACCCAGGCTTCCGTCACTCTCGACAGGAACCAACTACTCACTCTGATCAGGGGTTCCTAACGACCCATCAGGAGCAGACCACCTTACTTCGTCAGAGCATGGAGCGTTCTGAGGAGCGTATCATGGTCCCACCACCGGTAGAGCCACGACCGAAAGCGGGGAATATCAAGGACTTCATGAGCTTGAACCCTAGGGAGTTCATGGGGACTGAAGGCATCATAGTCGCAGATGACTGGCTAGACTCGATAGATATGAAGCTCCTCGAAGCTAGGTTGCCGGATGACCTTCAGGTCGAGGCAACGAGATTTTTGCTGATGGACTTAGCAGGATTTTGGTTCAGGAATGAGCTACTATTCGTGAGAGGGAGAGCCACATGGGATCAGTTCAAGATCCAATTCAAGAAAAAATTCTTCTCGACTACCGCTAGAGTAGCCATGGGGCTACAATTCCAGAACATCCAGCAGGAAAACCGTTCTGTTGACGAGTATGCTGAGGAGTTTAGTCGTTTGAGTCGTTTTTCCCCTAGCCTGGTTGCAGACCCAGAGGAGATGGCGCGTAGATTTTGCCATGACCTAGTCCCAGACATTGGTATCTTCCTAGGGGCAAACGGGGCGACTGACTACTACCAGAGCCTAGAGTTGGCCCGGGGGATAGAGGAGCGTCTTCTGTCTTGCAAGAGGCCGGCTTTCGTACACCACGAAGGACCTTCCAAGCTCCAGGCTTTCCAATCGAGAGCACCGGTGCCGCACCAGCAGACATACCGTCCTCTCACACCACATCACCCAACCCCACTAGCTAGAGCTCCGAGACCACGGCGGCAAAGGGAAGCTGTGTGTTCATTCTGTAGAAGGCCAAGGCATGACTTCGCCATATACAGGAAGAGGTTGGGGCAGTGTTTAGCTTATGGGTCTACCACCCATCAGCTTCGGGATTGCCCATCAGCAAGGACGCCAGGCACGGGACCACCTAGGGGACCACCGCTCCCGACCCAGCAGCAGCGGTTTGGGCAGCATCTGCAGCAGCAGAAGGAACCCCATGGGAAGGCTTATAGTCTAGCTCTTGAGGCGGAGCCGGAGCAGGTTTCGGAGCCAGATTATTTGGCCGACGTCATCACAAGTCTTGTTTATTTGCATACTTTTCTAGCCCTATGCTTGTTTGATTTTGGTACATCGCATAGCTTTCTGTCATTAGAGTTTTTGCAAAAATACCACTTAGTAGCTACATCCACCGAGGAGATGAGTAGAGTGATGATGGGAGGCGGACTAGTACCCATTAGAGCTATCTATAGATGCTTTATTACTATGGCTGGAAGAGAGTTTGGTGGACGATTCTTTGTGATGCCACTTCCCAGATATGATATCATATTGGAAATGGATTGGCTTAGCTATGCTCACACAGCTATAGACTGTCATGAGGGTAGTATTCTGTTCAGTCCCCTAGGAACAATACCATTCAGTGTCAGAAGGACAGGGCCGGAGATCAGCCTAGAGCCGGACTGTTGTGCGACAATTGGGGAGTTAGCACCGCTACACCCTATCATTAGAGAATTTATGGATGTATTCTTAGAGGATCTTTCAGGACTTCTGCCTGACAAAGATGTGGAGTTCACTATAGATTTAGTACCGGGCTCATCACCAGTATCCCGGGCTTGCTATAGAGTGAACCCCAAGGAGGCCGTAGAGATGAAGGAGCAGATCGATGACCTGTTAAAAAGGGTTTCATTCGATCTAGTACTTCTCCATGGGGAGCACCAGTGCTCTTTGTGCCGAAAAAGGGTGGTACAGTCCGGTTGTGCATTAACTACCGGGCATTGAATACCATCACCATTAAGAACAAATATCCTCTGCCTCGGATAGACGATTTGTTCGACCAGTTGAGTGGGACGAAGGTATTTTTTAGGATAGATTTGAGATCCGGTTACCACCAGGTGAAAGTTATGGCTGAAGACATCTAGAAAACTACGTTCAACACGAAGTATGGGCAGTACGAGTTTTTGGTGATGCCATTTGGTCTCACAAATGCGTCAGCTGTCTTTATGAACTTGATGAACAAGACATTTCACCAGTATCTGGATAAGTTCGTCGTGGTATTTATCGACGACATCCTGATATACTCAAAGATGCCGGAAGAGCACACAGAACACTTACGGACAGTTTTAGGGATTCTGAGGAAGGAGAGGTTGTATGCCAAATTGTCGAAGTGCGAGTTCTTTCTAGACCGAGTGGAGTTTCTCGGTCATGTGGTCACTGGAGAGGGGATCTCAGTGGATCCCAGGAAGATTGCTGTCATCGAGACGTGGAAGGCTCCGACATCGATTTCAGAGATCAGGAGTTTCTTGGGATTAGCAGGCTATTATAGGAAGTTCGTCTAGGACTTTGCTAGAATAGCTAAACCCATGACGAAGCTGACGTAGAAGGACGCATAGTACATCTGGTCAGAGGACTGCCAGACAGCATTTGAGGAGCTAAAGAGGATGCTGACGACCGCTCCAGTTCTGACATTACCTTTAGGATCTGGAGGTTTCATCATTTACAATGATGCTTCGGAAAAGGGGCTAGGATGTGTCCTACAACAGCATAGGAAAGTGATTGCTTATGTATCTTGGCAATTACGGACTCATAAATGGAACTATCCTACTCATGACCTAGAGTTAGTTACGATAATCTTTGTACTCAAGTTGTGGAAACACTACTTATACGGAGAGCGAGTGAAAATCTTTACTGACCCCAAGAGCTTGAAGTACGTGTTCACGCAGAATGAGCTGAACATGAGGCAAAGAAGATGGTTGGAGTTGATGAAGGACTTCGACATCGATTTGCAGTATCATCCCGGAAAGGCAAATGTGATAGCAGATGCGCTGAGCAGGCATCCGATGGCATGGTATCTAATGATAGTTTGGCATTTGTGGGAGGATCTGGAGAAGCTTGGTATTGAGGTAATTCAACCAGGATCAGTGATACAGATGATGGTGTTAGAGATTCAGTCAGGTCTGATGGAGCAGATTAAGGAGACTCAGTCTACAGATGAGAGCCTCCGTAGACTCAAAGTTCAGGCTTTATCTAGATTGCTAGATGACTTCACCGTAGCAGAGGATGGATCATTGAGACACGACAGCCGGTTATGCGTGCCGAAGGAAGAGCTGATAGAGGCGATCTTGCAGGAGGCGCACCGATCGCGATATTCTATTCACCCCGGTGCCAACAAGATGTACCGTGAGTTGTGGGAACATCTTTGGTGGTACGGGATGAATAGAGATGTATCACGCTTTATTTCAAGGTGCCTAGTTTGCCAGCAGGTTCAGGCGGAGTGCCAGAGGCCGGCTGGTCTATTGCAGCCATTACCCATTCCCGAGTGGAAGTGGGAACATATTACGATGGACTTTTTCTTAGGGCTTCCTCGTTCCCAAGGAGGGAAGGATGCCATATGGGTTATCGTTGATAGGCTGACGAAGTGTGCTCACTTCATACCCTTCAAGGTGGGGCTCTCCACCGAAAAGTTGGCAGAACTATACATGCAGCAGATAGTTCGCTTGTACGGAGTACCGTTGAGCATCGTATCAGACCGGGATAGTAGATTCACATCACATTACTGGAGGAGCTTGCAGGAGGAGTTGGGCAGTCGGCTCAAGTACAGTACAACATACCATCCACAGACCGATGGACAGTCCGAAAGGACGATTCAGACGCTCGAGAATATGTTGAGAACTTGTGTACTGGACTTCGACGGATCATGGGTGAGCCATCTTCATTTGGTAGAGTTTTCATACAACAACAGCTACCAAGCCAGCATCAGTATATCTCCATTCGAGGCACTATATGGACGACGATGCCGTATACCGCTCTTTTGGGATGATGTTGGGGATAGAGTTATGCTTGGGCTAGAGATGATCACTGAGGCAGCAGAGAAGGTCAGGATGATCAGAGACAAACTCAGAGGTTCTCAGGACAGGCATAAACACTAGGCCGATGCTAGTCGCAGATCGATGGAGTTCGCCGATGGAGATATGGTGTTGGTGAAGATATCACCTACCAGAGGGACGATTCGATTCGGACGAGGCGGCAAGTTGAGCCCTAGATACATTGGACCATTCGAGATACTCGGTAGGATCGGAGATGTAGCTTACAGGGTCGCACTTTCACTCAACCTAGCAGGAGTTCACGATGTCTTTCATGTTTCTCAGCTGAGGAGATACGTTCCAGACCCCAGCCATGTGCTGGATCATTCAGAGTTGGAGATCGGACCGAGTCTTGCAGTTACTGAACAGCCAGTTAAGATATTGGACCGGAGGGAGAAGAGGCTGAGGAACAAAGTCATACCCTTAGTCCGAGTAGCTTGGAGCCGTTACTCTCCGGAGAATCTGTAAACCCTCTTCCCGAAATTTTTCAAATTGTTACTTATTTGTTTTTAGTACTTTGAAATAAATCCTTTTTGAAAAATTTAAATATTATTTATGCTATTTTGGATGATAGTAAATTTTACTTATTTAATTCATACGATTAAAATTGTTTTGATAACATTGATTATTATTCTAAAAGTTCTTACATCGACCTCTTGCTTTTGAGTCTATATGAATTGAACTTTTGGTAACATTAGATGATTATTTAAATTAGTATAGTTATCTTCTAATAGATTTTCATTTGGTTGAATCCTGTGTTGATTTAAATAAATTTCAATATCTACCAGTAGATTGGATTAAATTATTTTGCTTTCAAAAGTTTATTTGATATTAAATAAAACGAAGATTTTCTGGTATATTTTTGATAAAAGAAAATATCGAATTAGTTTTTTTTTAAGCGATTTAGATAGATTATATCTCTAATATATAAAGGAATGATAGGATAAATAAAAGTTCTTTTTATATATATTCTCTGATCCACATGTATATGATCCATTCAAACTTTATAAGAATGCATCTATAGCAAAACCGTAAGAAAATCCTACTGATAGATACATATAACTCATTCTCGATCTTGAGTCATACATCCAAGTACTCGTCTCTATATCGTTTCCTATCTCAACACATTTAACCGGCTTTCTTTTCTACACCCCTCTCCCTATATATTTACATACACTAAGAATCCCCTCTATTTTCCTGGACTCCTCCACGACACATCATCCCATACACAGAACCACGCCTCACCACCCCTTACCTGTGCTGACCGCCACATCTCCGTACGAGAGCGCCGCCTGCGCCTTTCCGCGGATCCGTGCCCCACCGGCGTCCGCACCTTGGTCGACTTGCCAGTACAGACAACCACCAATCGACATCGACCTCCCACATCCAGATCCGTATGGCTGGCTCCGCCATGCCAGAGGCTACCTCCAACTTAAGTAATAGCCTCCGTGGAAGTCCTCAGCCCTAAGCACCGCGACTGATTGACCGTTACACCTCCTCGAACTCTGTTCGATCACGAGAGCCCTCTCTCCGAAGTCCCGACCAACGAATATTGTGTCGAGCTGCCAAGTCTGTAAACATCACCGACTGAGCACCGGTTCTTCTCCAGCGCCTCCATCGAGTGCCACCTGCCTCCGTCCATACCATAACAGCCTCCATGAGGGACTTCACGTCCGACGCGGCCCGCGCCAAGTTCCTCGACTCCTCCTGTGGTGGAGTGGTGCCCGTCACGCCCGTCCTGGTCGACGAGGTCCTCTCGCGCCGCCACAACGACTGGGCCGCCGCCTTCACCTTCTCCCTCTGGGCCGGGGACGGCGGTCGCCGGACTACTCCCACTCCGCCCGTGCTCCGACCCCTCCGGCCGCCTTTCACTCCCAAAAAACTGCCGACCAGATCCGCCTCGTCCGCCTCCGACGAGCGCCAGGAAGCAAGCCCGTGCTCCGCCCCTTGCACCGGCGGTTGCTCCACCAACCGACCGGAATAGTCCGCCACCACTGACGTGTGCCTCCGCGTCCGCGTGCGCGAAGTGATAGCTGCCAGCAACCGCCGCTGCCCTCGGCGCCGTCCACCGCACTGTGACCGCCTCCGCCGAAACGGCCGAAGGGATTCGCCAACTTCACTCTCTCTCTCCCTCTCTAGCTCTCTACAAGTAAGACCCCTCTTTCCTCTCTCTCTCCATTATCAGTTACTCCAAATTTATTTTGACTGAGTGATTGTCTGGGCCTTTAAGCCTTTATTAAATTATACATATAGTACTTTGGGTTGTGGGCCTTTAAGCCTTTATTAAATTATACATATAGTACTTTGGGGAAACCGATTGTTTTATTGGATATATAATTGGGTTATATAGATTTTAGATTATAATCTGTTAGTTATATTTTTGGGGTTATTGTATTGGGCTTCGATATTCGGCTGGACCCTGGGCCTTGGGTCTTGGTAAATGCAGTTCAGATTTATAAATAAATTTTGATATATCAAATTTACTTATGGGCTCAACTTAAGACTTAGCATTATTTTGGGTTTTAATTATTTGGGCTTTACATACGAGCTCTAGTATATTTATTCTCACGTATAAATAATTTTGGAGTTGGGCTTACGAAAGTAGTTGATTATATTTTAAATAATTTGACTATGGTTCCTTCTATAATTTTATGAATTGGGCTTTAATATAATAAAGGGGCTTATATTAATATGTTATAAATATTTTCTAAAACATATACGTATTTTCAAATTAAATAATTATCTTTTCTTCTAAGTTAGAAAATCTCTTAGCTCATTAGATTATCATTGATTATAACTAATTAGAGTATTTCCTATTTTCCTTGCAAACTTTGGACTCCTCCGTATCAACCCTAAGCTAAACAGGTCATTCTGGACTCAACGGACGATTTTGCGCACGGCCCACCGGAATCCAACTCTGGACATACGGTTGGGTTCGTATCGAAAAACCGGATCCGTAGACATGTAGTTTGATGACTTTAGAGACCGTTGACTTTGGCACACTTTTTGGTACAAAGCGGGTCCAACGGCGGACATCGTTTTTGCCCGAAATTATCATTTTGCCCCTGTATCCAGAATTGGACTTAAGGACAGGCAATCCTAGCTAATTTGACTATTCTGAGAATGTTAGTACTGTTTATTTCAGCATCCGGAGACTTCTGCATGCGTTGACTGATTGTGGCTCATTGAGTGGTATGGTATTTTGGTTTCTCCAGCTAAGGACCTCAGGCAAGTGCACTTTCTGATTGTTTTCCGATTCATAGTAGTCTTTTTATTTCATGTCTATACATATATCTTGCTGCTTGTTGACACGCTCGTCACACGGAGTAGTCGGGAGGGGAAATATCTTAGTAGACATGTGGACTACCCAGAATTATCCCAGTGTCTCTCGTGAATGATAGCCGCTGCACACGACACGTGCAGTAAGCCTGATTTATCCCATAGCCGTTCACATGTCGAAAAGGATATTTCACACTACCTAGATAGATGTCTTTTATTAGTTTTTCCTTATTTACTTTTCTATCGTGCTATGTCATCAGTTTTCTTACTATCTTTCATATTCCATATGCTATTTTCATGTCTTGTTAATTCTATTATATTTTGTATTGCCGTCGGTTTGTGTACTTGTTCCAATCCTGACTGGATAACCAACATTTTTCAGGTTTAGCCGCGATCACTCTTAGCACTGGGAAGACTTGGGTATGCTGAGGTCAACCTAGAAATAGAAAACAGTTGTACAATTTTCATTAATTGTAAAATCTTATAATTTCTTTAAATATTGTAAATGTTGTAATAAATTAGAAATATGAATGAGCAGCAAATATTGTATTTTTTGAGCATTTATTTTTTGCGGGCTTGACAGCGTTCTACCGCCGACTCTACGGCGTAGGCTGGCTTGGACACGTCTCGTATCCAAAAAGCGGGTGCGGGTCGTGACAAGTTTTTGTGGTGGCCCATGTAGGTCATTTTTTGCAAAAGATTGCGAACTCGTGATGATACGTTAGTCATACTATTGCGAGCCTGCGACTAGGAAATGCTCATTCACAACTAGGGGTAAATCAATTTTAAGAGAATGGTTAGGATTATGAGTCCCTAATTTAATTTGACATTGGGTAGTTAAGGTTACTACATAGGTTCCACTAGATGACTTTCAGGATGCACTATCGCATTTTGATACGACAATATTTCTAAGGAGGATAGATTCGTAACCCTCTTTTCAAAATTTTGAGAATATCCTTTTATTTACTCATTTAAATTAATTGTGATTTTTAGAATTTTATAAATATTTAATTTAATTAATTATTATTATGAAATATCTTAGTCATGGTTAAATTTTTGGAGTGTAAAATGACTAGAAACTACGGCACGAATAGTGCAGTGGCATGCTTTAACTAGTGTATTAGCCATGGTAGAAAAGGCTGAACCATAAGTGTGTCCCAACTAGAAAAACCAGGCCAAATCATGACATAACCCTAGGAATAAATTAATTATTTATTATTAAGATGATTGACTTTTAGAAGATTCGATTGTTCCAAACTAGCCCGAACCAAACCCAAGCCATGGTAGTCATGTAGTGCGACCAACGTCGTCCATGTAGATATTTAAATGTGTATATATATTGGTGGTCCATTCTTAATCTCGTGAATAATTTCTATACATTGTATATTTGATATAATATATGTATTATTGTTATTTTACTCAGAAATCGATAATCTTCTCGTAGATTGACTTTTTAGAATTTTTAGATTTACTTAGGCTATACGTATATACTTGTGTATAAATATATTCATAATAGGTAGACATAGTGCTATATACATATTTTCCTCGATCTTGAATATTAGAAAAATATGAATTTAAGTTTTTATTTCTTTTGTCTTCGATCATTTTTCCCTAATCATGATCATTAGTACAACGTCATCTTATGTCTTTTCTAAGCAACGCCATATCATAAGTTCGTACCACTTATATTCTTTCCTTGGACCTAAGGAATTACTTTTAAAATAACTTTTCACTCAATTGTCCATTAATCTCAAGTTAAGTTTTTGGATTCAAGAGTTATCCTTCCTAACTAATCATTTTCTTTTCAAGACTTAATATTCATACTTGAAGGACGGATACTTACCCCCTCATGGAACTTGTTTGGAATCCTAAAACCTCCTTTAAAATTTTATAAAGTATAGTTAAAAGAATGTTCGTTGACTTGCGATGGCAAGACAGCAGCACACTGTCGCCACTTATTTGAATTATCGAGACTACGGGTTCACTGCAGCCAGCAGCGCACTGACGTGGCATGTCCCCCCAAGTTGAAATAATTTCAAGTAAGCGTGAGTTATCGAATGTCATTAAAAGCTATAGCTTATTTGTCCTATTTTTCATCCTTGAATTATTATGTCAAGATTGGATAGAGTTGATAGGGTATTCATTACCGTATCCTCATTTGAGTCGTGGAACCAAGAGTTTATTGCAGCTAGCTGTACACTGGCGAGGCATAAATTCTCGGTAAAATGACTTCAGATATGTTTACGATATTCGAATACTATATAGGCTACGTCTTTTATTGGCATACGACTATAAAGTTTCTAAATTGATTTGTGCATTATTCCTAGTTACCGACTTCTCAATAAACTGATTGTTCTTTTCCTCCATATCTTCATATTTTTTTTCTTTTTTTGTCCTCTTTTAAAACCTAATTCGATTTCCTTCTACTAGATTCATAATCACCCATAGATTACGATTCTATGATCATTGCTTACCCAATCGATTGTGTTAGAAACGGTTTCGATTTGGACCATCCTTAACGACCTTTAGATCGCGACTAGACTATTCGATTCAAAAATCGCGCCTAAATAATTTTGCTTAACTATTTGTTCGTACCATTTCAATTTTGATCGAGCTTGAACAATTTTTGTTCATAACTAAATCATAATCATGCCTAAATTTTTACTAAGTTTTATTTTATTCCACCGTGATCATGACTATTGTGATCTTGTTCATGCT
Source organism: Iris pallida (assembly GCA_029216955.1). NCBI lineage: Eukaryota > Viridiplantae > Streptophyta > Magnoliopsida > Asparagales > Iridaceae > Iris > Iris pallida. The sequence continues at coordinate 23,956 of JANAVB010029211.1, read as the reverse complement.
CGTGCCAACTTTCTAATTTTTATCATGTAAGGATGACCTGCTTGACTAGCCTCGATCGTGACTGTATCTTAACTTATAGCCAAGTGACTATAATCTTGTTGGGATTTCATCTAGAACCTTGATCATTCAAATAAATAAATAAATAAATAGTCGTGACTAGACCAGGCCGGCTATAGTTTGGTCGTGCTAAACCATTTCAAATCTTGATCGTTCTTAAAATATTTTGTCGTCGACTAGACTATTCGACCAAAGGTTGATCGTGCCCAATCACATTTTCTTTTTGGCCATTAATTTTCTCATTATTATTTTTGATTCCATCCGTGATTACGTGACTAATTTGGTCATGAATCGTATCATTCTCTCGATTATAACGGTTGTCGTCCTTATTCGGATCGACTGAAACTTCATTCTTTGATTATATTCTAGTCACATCAAATCGCGACCTTTGAGATTGCTCGGATGAAACATTCTAAGGTGGGTAGATAGTAAGCCCACTCCCCGAAGTTTTGAAATATTTTCTTGGCAAATAAAATTTCCTAAATCCTATTATAGATGTTTTTGAAATAAAAGAAGTTTTGCCATTTTTTTAAATGACACGCGACTTGTAAGGATTAAGGGTCATTACCAAATAATTCTACAATTTTTTTTAATATATAAATATATTTGGATGATATTCAATATTACTTTGTATTCGTATAGTGGCAGATTATAAGATGAAGTTTTATTAAATCTTGCTTAGATTTATACAAATATATTTTAGAAGTTAACTTATAACACGTAGTGTCCCTTTAAGGTTATTTATCAAATATTACAATTAGTTTTGACTAAAAGTAAATTTTTAAATATTACCAACAAAAATCTAGGTTATTTTTAAAAAATGATTATGGATTATTCTTGATTTATTGGAGTTAATATTTATTTTAGAATCTTGAAAAGAGTTGATCAACCAAGCCCACCTATCCTGGTAGTCCTTAAATTCGAGGACGAATTTATTTCTAAGGTGGGTAGATTTGTAAACCCTCTTCCCGAAATTTTTCAAATTGTTACTTATTTGTTTTTAGTACTTTGAAATAAATCCTTTTTGAAAAATTTAAATATTATTTATGCTAATTTGGATGATAGTAAATTTTACTTATTTAATTCATACGATTAAAATTGTTTTGATAACATTGATTATTATTCTAAAAGTTCTTACATCGACCTCTTGCTTTTGAGTCTATATGAATTGAACTTTTGGTAATATTAGATGATTATTTAAATTAGTATATTTATCTTCTAATAGATTTTCATTTGGTTGAATCCTGTGTTGATTTAAATAAATTTCAATATCTACCAGTAGATTGGATTAAATTATTTTGCTTTCAAAAGTTTATTTGATATTAAATAAAACGAAGATTTTCTAGTATATTTTTGATAAAAGAAAATATCGAATTAGTTTTTTTTTAAAGCGATTTAGATAGATTATATCTCTAATATATAAAGGAATGATAGGATAAATAAAAGTTCTTTTTATATATATTCTCTGATCCACATGTATATGATCCATTCAAACTTTATAAGAATGCATCTATAGCAAAACCGTAAGAAAATCCTACTGATAGATACATATAACTCATTCTCGATCCTGAGTCATACATCCAAGTACTCGTCTCTATCTCGTTTCCTATCTCAACACATTTAACCGGCTCTCTTTTCTACACCCCTCTCCCTATATATTTACATACACTAAGAATCCCCTCTATTTTTCGGGACTCCTCCACGACACATCATTCCATACACAGAACCACGCCTCGCCACCCCTCACCTGTGATGACCGCCACATCTCCGTACGAGAGCGTCGCCCGCGCCTTTCCGCGGATCCGTGCCCCACCGTCGTCCGCACCTTGGTCGACTTGCCAGTACAGACAACCACCAATCGGCATCGACCTCTCACATCCAGATCCGTGTGGCTGGCTCCGCCATGCCAGAGGCTACCTCCAACTTAAGCAATAGCCTCCGTGGAAGTCCTCAGCCCTGAGCACCGCGGCTGATTGACCGTTACACCTCCTCGAACTCTGTTCGATCACGAGCGCCCTCTCTCCGAAGTCCCGACCAACGAATATTATGCCGAGCCGCCAAGTCTGCAAACATCGCCGACTGAGCACCGGTTCTTCTCCAACGCCTCCATCGAGTGCCACCCGCCTCCGTCCATACCATAACAGCCTCCATGAGGGACTTCGCGTCCGACGTGGCCCGCGCCAAGTTCCTCGACTCCTCCTGCGGCGGAGTGGTGCCCGTCACGCCCGTCCTGGTCGACGAGGTCCCCTCGCGCCGCCGCAACGACTGGGCCGCCGCCTTCACCTTCTCCCTCTGGGCCGGGGACGGCGGCCGCCGGACTACTCCCACTCCGTCCGTGCTCCGACCCCTCCGGCCGCCTTTCACGCCCAAAAAATCGTCGACCAGATCTGCCTCGTCCGCCTCCGACGAGCGCCAGGAAGCAAGCCCCATGCTCCGCCCCTTGCACCGGCGATTGCTCCACCAACCGACCGGAATAGTCCGCCACCACTGACGTGTGCCTCCGCGTCCGCGTGCGTGAAGTGATAGCCGCCAGCAACCGCCGCTGCCCTCGGCGCCGTCCACCGCACCGTGACCGCCTCCGCCGGAACGGCCGAAGGGATTCGCCTCCTTCACTCTCTCTCTCTCTCTCCCTCTCTAGCTCTCTACAAGTAAGACCCCTCTTTCCTCTCTCTCTCTCCATTATCAGTTACTCCAAATTTATTTTGACTGAGTGATTGTCTGGGCCTTTAAGCCTTTATTAAATTATACATATAGTACTTTGGGATGTGGGCCTTTAAGCCTTTATTAAATTATACATATAGTACTTTAGGTTGTGGGCCTTTAAGCCTTTATTAAATTATACATATAGTACTTTGGGGAAACCGATTGTTTTATTGGATATATAATTGGGTTATATAGATTTTAGATTATAATCTGTTAGTTATATTTTTGGGGTTATTGTATTGGGCTTCGATATTCGGCTGGACCCTGGGCCTTGGGTCTTGGTAAATGCAGTTCAGATTTATAAATAAATTTTGATATATCAAATTTACTTATGGACTCAACTTAAGACTTAGCATTATTTTGGGTTTTAATTATTTGGGCTTTACATACGAGCTCTAGTATATTTATTCTCACGTATAAATAATTTTGGACTTGGGCTTACGAAAGTAGTTGATTATATTTTAAATAATTTGACTATGGTTCCTTCTATAATTTTATGAATTGGGTTTTAATATAATAAAGGGGCTTATATTAATATGTTATAAATATTTTCTAAAACATATACGTATTTTCAAATTAAATAATTATCTTTTCTTCTAAGTTAGAAAATCTTTTAGCTCATTTGATTATCATTGATCATAACTAATTAGAGTATTTCCTATTTTCCTTGCAAACTTTGGACTCCTCCGTATCAACCCTAAGCTAAACAGGCCATTCTGGACTCAACGGACGATTTTGCGCACGGCCCGCTGGAATCCAACTCTGGACATACGGTTGGGTTCGTATCGGAAAATCGGATCTGCAGACATATAGTTTGACGACTTTAGAGACCGTTGACTTTGGCACGCTTTTTGCTGCAAAACGGGTCTAACGGCGGACATCATTTTTGTCCGAAATTATCGTTTTGCCCCTGTGTCCAGAATTGGACTTAAGGACAGGCAATCCTTGCTAATTTGACTATTCTGAGAACGTTAGTACTGTTTATTTCAGCATCCGGAGACTTCTGCATGTGTTGACTGATTGTGGCTCATTGAGTGGTATGGTATTTTGGTTTCTCCAGCTAAGGACCTCAGGCAAGTGCACTTTCTGATTGCTTTTCGATTCATAGTAGTCTTTTCATTTCATGTCTATACATATATCTTGCTGCTTGTTGACACGCTCGTCACACGGAGTAGTCGGAAGGGAAAATATCTTAGTAGACATGTGGACTACCCAGAATTATCCCAGTGACTCTCGTGAATAATAGCCGCTGCACACGACACGTGCAGTGAGCCTGATTTACCCCATAGCCGTTCACATGTCGAAAAGGATATTTCACACCACCTAGATAGATGTATTTTATTAGTTTTTTCTTGTTTACTTCTCTATCGTGCTATGTCATCAGTTTTCTTACTAGCTTTCATATTCCATATGCTATTTTCATGTCTTGCTAATTCTATTATGTTTTGCATTGCCGTCGGTTTGTGTACTTGTTCCAATCCTGACTGGATAACCAACATTTTTCAGGTTTAGCCGCGATCACTCTTAGCACTAGGAAGACTTGGGTATGCTGAGGTCAACCTAGAAATAGAAAACAGTTGTACCATTTTCATTAATTATAAAATCTTGTAATTTTTTTAAATATTATAAATGTTGTAATAAATTAGAAATGTGAATGAGCAGCAAATGTTGTATTTTTTGAGCATTTATTTCTTGCGGGCTTGACAGCGTTCTACCGCCGACTCTGCGGCGTAGGCTGGCTTGGACACGTCTCGTATCCAAAAAGCGTGTGCGGGTCGTGACAGAATCTACTTGGAAAAGGGAGTCGGACATGAGGGAGAGATATCCTTACTTGTTCGACCCACCAGCCGCGAGGGAACCATCCGTTCCCGCTTGATACCTTAGAGGTTAGTCTTAATAGTAGTCTTAGTCATTGTTTTAGTTGATTGCTATATTAAATGTTTGTAGAGTCTTTTATCCTTATGAATTTCGAGGACGAAATTTTTCAAAGAGGGAAAATTTGTAAGCCCCTGATATTTTAATTAGTTTAAATTAAGGATTTTTAAATACAAATGACATTTTTTAGCCTTAAAATAATTTATTATAATTATTAAAAAATTCTAGAATTTTTAAATGGTTTTTAAAACATAAAATATTATTTTGTAATTTATTAAATTATTTTTATAGAAATTTGTAATTTATTAGATTATTTTAATGTCAGTTTGCAATATTAGAATTTTTTGTGCAAATTATATTTGCACAGAACAGTGTAGGGGGGGAGGGGGTGGGTAATTACAATTTGGGAATTTCATTTTGAAATGCGGTGGAGTTTTGTGCAATAATTAAAACTGGGGGAGGGGTTCTGAAAAATTAGCTAACCACCGCCTTCGATTTCGTCATCGTCCCCGCCCGACCTCGCCGTAACCCTAACCCTAATTCCTAAAAACTCGGCCAAAACCCTAATCTAAACCCGAATTCAGCCCTATAAATATGCCCCCATTCGAAACCCTAACCCTATTCCATTTCCCGACCACCCTCACCGTCGTTCTAGCCCGTTCTTCCCCACACCCTCGCATGAACCCTAGATCTAGGATCCCCACCGTTCTAGCCATCGTCGTCACCCCCGACCACCGCCAAAGTGACCGCCTCGACGAGACGAACTCGGTTCAAATTTTTCCCGACGACCACAGCGTCTCCTCTGCCGTCGCCGTGTAGCACCCCCGACAGTTTCTTCTCACCGGACACGTACGTGTCATTTCTCCTATGGTTCGTGTCGTGTCTCGTGTACACATGTGTGGACTCGCCATGTGTCAAGGAGTGCAGTGATGTGCTTGGACACGAAAAAATCGTGTCAGATTCGTGTCAATCACGGTGGACACAAGACTCTGTGTCGGATTCATTTCTCGTGTCCATAACTGTCCGGACACGAGAATAGTTTAATGGGTTAACGGGTTTTATTTTTACATTATTGGGTTAAAACCCATTTACTAATGGGTTCGGGTTACTGTCCCTATTGGGTCGGATTTGGCCCATTAGCCTATTTGGGCTGGATTTATATATATATATATATATATATATGTAAAAAAAAAAAAATATATATATATATATATATATATATATATATATGTGTGTGTGTGTGTGTGTGTATATAATCAGTATATAAAATATATATATATGTATATGTATATAATATATTATACTGTTATATATATATTTTATATACTGATTATACACACACACACACACACACACACACACACACATATATATACATATATATATTGAAAAAATCATGCTTTCCTCTCCAGTGCTCCCCCTCTTACCCTCCCAGGGAAGCCTCTAGGGCTTCCCCCTCCTTGGTGGTTGGCGTTCTCTGATGGCCAAGCGTTGGCCGGCCGAGTGGGTGGAGTTGATTCGTCAACTCTACGTCTCCCTTCCTCCTCCTCTCTCCGACCTCCCCCCTTCTGACCCCCGTCCACCCCCCCAATCCCGCCCCTTCCTCATCATGCCGACCAGGTTCCTGGCCCGCATCTCCCCAGTTCCCAGCTCGCCCCCTCCACCGGCCCCTCGTCTGTCGGCCCTCTTCCCACCCCCTACTTCGCCCCCGTGCTTGCCGCCGGGGCTGGTTACCCAGTGCATGTGTTCGTCAGCCCCTCCCCCCACCATCCTCAGCTCCCGTCCAACCTAATCCCGATTCCTGCTTCGGCCCAGACGTCGTTCGGCGTTGACCTCTCCCTGGGAAGGGGACTCCCACCTGCAGTGCAGGTATGGGAAGCTTTCCCGCCCTCCAGCACCATCTAGCGTCGTTTCGAAATTCAAACGAAGCTGTTTTCTCCTCGGGAGAGTCACCCTCCTGCGGTGCAGGCTTGGGAGGCCTCCCATTAAGGCATCACGTGGGCGGGTCTACTCCCGTACCCAACGTGACCGGCCCTCTTTCCAATTTTGCAGGAGAGCGTAATACCCTCTTCTCTGAGGCATCCTCCGGTGGGACCCGCCCCTTTCTCCCCAGCAGCAGACTTCCCCACACGGGCGGGACCCACCCCTTTCTCCCTTTTTACGCTGGCTACAGTAGCATTTCTCACCCGGGTGGGGCCCTCCCCTCTCCCAACAGTGGACTTCCTCACCAGGGTGGGGACCCTCATTCCCGCTCCCTTTGCGCTAGCATCCCCTGCTGTGGCATTCATCACCCGGGTGGGGCCCCCCAATTCCTCTCTCTTTACGCTAGCAACCCCAGCAGAAGAGTTGCTCTCCCGGGTGGGACCCCCTATCCCATGCCCTTTACGCCAGCAACCCCGTGCTCCCCCTTTGCGCGCCTCAGCTTGCGCTCTCTGCGCCTGCTCCGCTGGCAGCGTATCCAAACCCCCCTTTGCCCCATTCTTTAACAGGGCCCTCCTCCGACCCTTCTTTTTACGCAGCCTCTGCGTATCCCCCTTCCGGTTCTAACCCTCCTCAGCCCCTCCCCCTATCCACCCACCCTCCCCCCGTCATCCCCTCGGCTCCCCACACCACCCTCTCTTCCTCCCCTCCCTCCTCGCTCGTCGACCCTCCCCCAATTCATTCCAGTACTGCAGTGGCCCCCCCCGGCCCCAGTCGCCCCCTAGGGGATCCCATCCTCCCCATTGTTCCCCCATCTGTTCCCCCTTCCATTCCTCCTTGTCTTCGTTGGACCGCAGCCATGAGTCCATCATCCCGACCCCTGCTGTCATCCTGCCCCCCGCTGAGGTTGTCCCGTAGGATTCAGCTGTCGTTCCGGCGACGGCACCTCCCCCTGACCTTGGGAGGTCCCTCCCTGCCACCATATCCCCTCCGTTCATCCCCCAGACATCTCCCTCTGTCATCTTCCCCCATCCAGAGCGGTCCCCCCTCGGCTTCTCCCCCTCCTTCTGGCGAGCGTTCCTCGATCCTGCCTCCGGCCGTACTACCTGTAATGCCCCGCTCCGCATCGGTGCATTTCGATGAGTCGTTGACTCGAAAAGTTGCGTTGACCCGATAAAGTATCGATGCGAATCGATGCAAGTGTTGCGTTGGCCAAAGGTAAGCTTTGAGTCGGTTGGGATAGTGCTAATTCTGGTTGATCTGGTGTGCAGACTATGCTTTTACGCTGGACGATAAGAGGTCGGCATTTTGCCTTATGCAATAAAGTGTCCGCGAAACCAAATCGACCGAGTAGAGCAAAGGAATGGCTAAGTCCAAGAGTTAGCTATGCGATCGAGTTATGGAAGCGAGATGCTTCAATCGGCAAGGCGTATCGGCTTAAGGTGGGCGGGTTCTTGACTCTCTCTCCCTATTCCTTCACGTCTAATAAAATATGTTATGGTACGCGTAATATGTTATCGAGTTAGCGAGCGTGGCTCGGCGGCAAATGGTCTAAGTATGTGTCGAACACTAAGATAGAACATTGAACAATCGAACAATTGAAGCGACGTGCATCGAGTGTACGAGTCGCAGTAGGGTAATGATGGTAGAACATTGAAAGATGATAATGAGATGTGCATCATGTGCACGGCTCCGAGAACATTGAACTCTAGGCGTAGAACATTGATTATGGTGCTGAGCGTGCCTTTGCGTACTTAAGCTACGAAATGACTAAGTAAATACGGAGTAGGCTATGCGAATAACATTATGAACGGGATGCGTGATTATGAGTACGAGACGACTAAGCCGTTGGGCGTCGTGCATCAATATGGATGTGTTGGGGCATAACGCCGACGGAGCTCCCCATATAAATGGTGGATTATGTTTATGGCACGGGAAACCGTTTATGGCACGGGAAACCGTTTATGTGCGAGAATATGTTTATGGAAATACGAGATCGGTTGGTATGCTATGGATTGTATGATATGGAACGTATTGCATGGTCAATGGACTCGGATGGCCCGTGCACGGGTGCGGCTTCCCTCGAACGGTTACGTCGGGGCGCCGGGACCGTTCGGCCTATGAGGGAATTATGTGTGGTATTTATGGTGCACAACATTCGGACGGATTGCGATCGTCCAGTGCTGTGATAAGCTATGATATCCGTAAGTTTGGGATCCTTCGGATACTGGGCTAGCAACCCGTATCGAAGCGATTGTAGGCTTACACATAAGAGATGCCAAGTCCATTACGGTGCGACACACCGTGACCTTCATATAGATAGGGCCGGTGGGCTGAGATGAGAGCTGGGTGCAGGCGCAGGGCCTGCTACCCATTATGCATATGTTTACGTTTATGATCGGTCGGTTGTACGAATCGTATGTTTGCTTATGTTAAGTTCTAACCACTGCAGGCTAAGGAAAATGGGACGGCATGAGCACGAACACTATGTTTACGTTTATGTTATGGCTAACTGTATCTGCTGCAGGAACACGGGATGTGGTGACACATTATAATAATGTGCTATGTTAAGTTTTGCCATGAAATTGATCCTAAGGCTAAATAGAAAGACCACAAAGTAAGATGCATGTTTCACTAAATGAATAAGTGTTTGGTTTGGGTGCGAGCGGGTCTTGATCAGTGCGAAGCGAGGACGAAAGCACTAAACCCCCACTAGTTTATGTGCAGGTTCAGGTTATAATCGGCTCGGGGCGGAGCTTGGCTTGGACGTGCCGAGGCATGGAGTCCTTGGCGTTCAAGAGGAACTTCCGCATATGCGTTCGGACTGGCAACATGGAGATGTTCAGCCGAAGACTACATGGTGGCTATACAGAGGCATAATGTATGGAACAATGTAATCCTTTGTGAGCTAGAGAGATCATGAGCGTTGTAGCCAGTTGGCATTTTATGTTGGGCTATTCAGAGCCTTTGTAACCTTCAGTTCATTATGAATAAAAGAGATTCTTGTGTTTTACTTTGTTTCCTTCCGCTGCTTATGTTATCGATTTGAGATAGTTCTATGCGAACCTGTTATCTTGCCTTGCACGAGCGCAACTCCAGGCTCGTGCGGCATCACACCCCAGCGAGGACGATGATTTGGGTTAAATCTAGCGAGGACGAGCGATTTCCCGGATCGGGGCGTGACAAGTTGGTATCAGAGCAGTTCCATCCTTTGGACTGTGCATGAATCTCTTTGACCCTCAGTTGCTTCGATATCGGAATTCAGTTGACTCTAAGTTGTTTCCGCAACCGCATGGCTCATGGATCTGCTCGACGCTACACTGGATGTTCCATACAATAAGTCTATATTAAGTGCGTACGTCTGCCACAAGTATGTCGTGACTATCACGCTATCTCCGGGTGCCGTCGGAGAATGTTGGTTGCACGAGGTACAACGAGTTATGGAATGCTGGTCGCACGAAGTGCAACGAATATGGCGATGTTGGTTGCATGAAGTGCAATGATATGCGTATTGTTGGTCGCACGAAGTACGAGAGATATGTGTTGTTGGTTGCACGAAGTACAACGGGTCGATATGTGAGGCAATGCATATTATGTGGCTATGCGAAGGATTATGTGTTGTCGGTTGCACGGAGTGCAGCAAGTCGTGGATCGTTCGTTGCATCGGTGCAACGAGTTGATGCGGTATGATGTGCGTTGTATGGCTATGCGGATGGATAGCGATATGTTGTACGAGATTGAGTAAAGACCTTAAGTATCGAGACTAAGTTGTTGCACGAGCTGCAACGAGCAGGATTCAAAGATCGCGGATGCGATAGTACGAATCGGGTTGGTCGCTAAGTTGAGTTGAGTAGGCGAACGTGTATGTTGGCCATATGTCGCGTTGAGCTTTGAATAAGCGAATGTTGCGGGTGTGATCGAGATGATTGCCATGGTACGGTTAGATTGAATATGATGTTAAACTTGAGATAACGTTAGAGCTGGGATTGGAAGGATCGCCATACGGGACGGTTAAGTTGAGATAGAAGTCGAACCTATGCGAAGTGTGATGTCGAGTAATGACTCGATTTCGAGTGGTATATGCAATACCAATTATGCGAGCAAGTATAGCGAAGTATTGTGTCGATAACGATAGGCTCGATCCTGAGTGGTATATGGGATACCACTTAACGATAGCTATGTTAAGCCGCTTAGTGACTTGCGATAGGTTTCGTTGAAACGATTATGTGGTTACGATATGTTTGTCCGCAACGGATGGAATGCTACCGAGACTCGAGTGGAAATGATGCGATAGGAGTCGATATAAGTATGCTTTGGTGAATTAGTTAAATGAGTATGCGTGAAGTCGTGCCTACGGAGGATACGTCGGACGAGGATTCGCTAAGTATAAGTCGAACGATAGGCCGAGCATATGCGAATGAATGTTACGTTGAGGAAAATGGTCGACCCGGACGAACTTATGTTGAGTTAGTACGGAGACTTCTTCGGAACATGTTGAGTAGGTACGAAGAAATCGTACGAACGAATTTGGGTTAGCGCGATGAGTCGGTAGCACGATTTGGAAGTGCGAGTTAGGGATATGAGAATGGATATGTGAAATTGAAAATTGTGTCGCGATGATGTTAAGTAGTTACAACCGAATGGATCTTGATAAGTGTGAGACTTGATTCGTATTCGAGTTCGGATAATGGCAATGATTGCAACGGGTTTGAGCTTATGAGGAAGGAAGATGTTCAAGTTATGCATATCGACGATGGTATTGAGGCGTATCAAAGACGATATGCAATAACTCGGGGCTACTCTGATCGAATAAACAAAAATTATGTTGAGCATTCTTGTTGGCTGAATAAGATGCAAGTTAAGTTGATGTAGGTTCGGATGATAACGGTAGGAATGCTTCGAGACATTGAGAGTGGATGTATGTTACTCGGAAGAAAATGAGAGTGTTTGGATTTTTTTCGCGGATCACCACTATGTTGACATTCTTGTCTTGAGCGAGCGCAACACCAGCCTCGCACATGCGTCACGTCAAAATTAGAATGATCATTCCGCGTGAGCACTGGTATGGTGATTCATCCAGTGGGGATGATCGAACTTACAAGGCGTGGCAATTTGGATATGGATTTGTGGTTTGATGCGAAGGTGGAATTGAGGATTGTGCGATATTGTCAACGGCAGTGCCTAAGTGACTCGAGTAGTAACGGCACATCAGTTGTGCGGGGGTAGACAAATTATGGATTGGTATGTCGGATTGGGTAAGAGTCGAATAGAAAATGTCGGGAATTGATTTGGCTCCGCGATAGGATATAGCATGGTTCGTTGTAACTGTCCCTCGTTGATGATCTTCAATTATCGAGCGTAGTTTTGGGGCAGGTGACCCTAGAAGACTTGACCGCCAAATCAAGTAAATGTTGAAGTCCCATAGGATGACCCTAAAGAAGTCGCATAAGGAATTTTATTGAGGATAAAGAATGATCGAGTATATATTGAGGAACGTGCTTAGCATAGATGCGGTAAGGCGATTGCAAAGATTTTGCAATGCGTGAGGGCGACGAGTAGTAGAACGACCCTAAGAGTTGTGTCATAGATCAGTTTGAGTAACGGTTAGGCTATGCGTATTGAGCGCGCGATCTATGTTACAAAACGAACTAGTCGGGATTGAATCGAAGTTTGAGTAAAGGATTTGTACTCGGTCGAGAATCGGAGATGAGCGTATCGTAAGAGACCTTAGGTCGGAAAGATTATTGCCTTTGAGCATCGTAGACTCAAGTTGACCTCTTGTGTGTCGGGGGAGCGCGAGCATGATGTCTGGATAAGTTGCCTAGCGGGGGTAGCCCCAGACTCGATGCGCGGGTAGTTCGAGAACGTGGGTCGTGTTTGATAGTTGTGTGTGAGACTTAGTACGGATGGTAGGCAAAGAAAATAGAGACATGTGGACGTAGTCCATGTCATTAAGGCCAAGCGTTATGGATGATTGGATGAAAGACTTGAGTTATGCGAGATATAGAACACGATTGGGCGAATAGGCATTGCGGGAGCTTGTTGCGATCGGATGCACAATGGCTTGTGCAATGTGAGTGTTAAGTGGCCGACGAGAAACTAACGAGATCGAAGTTATGGTTGAATTAAGTTATGTGCAAGATGTTGGAAGATGATCGCATGTTATGGGATGATGCATACGAGAGTATTTTGGGAATAGGCGCTAAGATATGACTAAGTCGAGTACGGACCGATGGATGCTTGAGGATTTAAGTTGAGCTTGTTAGTTTGTTCCGATATCCTACAACTGAGCTTGGCTGAAATGCATATATTGGTGGGACGCCTAAAATATGTGTATGATCCAGACTGAGTTGTATGATTCCAACGATAATAGTACGAGATCGTGAAGCGATCTATGCGAGGCACTTGGATTAAGTGTTGGTTTCGGTTCGAGGACGAACCTGATTTTGAGTGGTATATTATGTAATGCCCCGTTCCGCATCGGTGCATTTCGATGAGTCGTTGACTCGAAGAGTTGCGTTGACCCGATAAAGTATCGATGCGAATCGATGCAAGTGTTGCGTTGGCCAAATGTAAGCTTTGAGTCGGTTGGGATAGTGCTAACTCTGGTTGATCTGGTGTGCAGGCTATGCTTTTACGCTGGACGATAAGAGGTCGGCATTTTGCCTTATGCAATAAAGTGTCCGCGAAACCAAATCGACCGAGTAGAGCAAAGGAATGGCTAAGTCCAAGAGTTAGCTATGCGATCGAGTTATGGAAGCGAGATGCTTCAATCGGCAAGGCGTATCGGCTTAAAGTGGGCGGGTTCTTGACTCTCTCTTCCTATTCCTTCACGTCTAATAAAATATGTTATGGTACGCGTAATATGTTATCGAGTTAGCGAGCGTGGCTCGGCGGCAAATGGTCTAAGTATGTGTCGAACACTAAGATAGAATATTGAACAATCGAACAATTGAAGCGACGTGCATCGAGTGCACGAGTCGCAGTAGGGCAATGATGGTAGAACATTGAAAGATGATAATGAGATGTGCATCATGTGCACGGCTCCGAGAACATTGAACTCTAGGCGTAGAATATTGATTATGGTGCTGAGCGTGCCTTTGCGTACTTAAGCTACGAAATGACTAAGTAAATACGGAGTAGGCTATGCGAATAACATTATGAATGGAATGCGTGATTATGAGTACGAGACGACTAAGCCGTTGGGCGTCGTGCATCAATATGGATGTGTTGGGGCATAACGCCGACGGAGCTCCCCATATGAATGGTAGATTATGTTTATGGCACGGGAAACCGTTTATGGCACGGGGAACCGTTTATGTGCGAGAATATGTTTATGGAAATACGAGATCGGTTGGTATGCTATGGGTTGTATGATATGGAACGTATTGCATGGTCAATGGACTCGGATGGCCCGTGCACGGGTGCGGCTTCCCTCGAACGGTTACGCCGGGGCGCCGGGACCGTTCGGCCTAGGAGGGAATTTATGGTGCACAACATTCGGACGGATTGCGACCGTCCAGTGCTGTGATAAGCTATGATATCCGTAAGTTTGGGATCCTTCGGATACTAGGCTAGCAACCCGTATCGAAGCGATTGTAGGCTTACACATAAGAGATGCCAAGTCCATTACGGTGCGACACACCGTGACCTTCATATAGATAGGGCCGGTGGGCTGAGATGAGAGCTGGGTGCAGGCGCAGGGCCTGCTACCCATTATGCATATGTTTACGTTTATGATCGGTCGGTTGTACGAATCGTATGTTTGCTTATGTTAAGTTCTAACCACTGCAGGCTAAGGAAAATGGGTCGGCATGAGCACGAACACTATGTTTACGTTTATGTTATGGCTAACTGTATCTGCTGCAGGAATACGGGATGTGGTGACACATTATAATAATGTTCTATGTTAAGTTTTGCCATGAAATTGATCCTAAGGCTAAATAGAAAGACCACAAAGTAAGATGCATGTTTCACTAAATGAATAAGTGTTTGGTTTGGGTGCGAGCGGGTCTTGATCAGTGCGAAGCGAGGACGAAAGCACTAAACCCCTACTAGTTTATGTGCAGGTTCAGGTTATAATCGGCTCGGGGCGGAGCTTGGCTTGGACGTGCCGAGGCATTGAGTCCTTGGCGTTCAAAAGGAGCTTCCGCATATGCGTTCGGACTGGCGACATGGAGATGTTCAGCCGAAGACTATATAGTGGCTATACAGAGGCATAATGTATGAAACAATGTAATCCTTTGTGAGCTAGAGAGATCATGAGCGTTGTAGCCAGTTGGCATTTTATGTTGGGCTATTCAGAGCCTTTGTAACCTTCAGTTCATTATGAATAAAAGAGATTCTTGTGTTTTACTTTGTTTTCTTCCGCTGCTTATGTTATCGATTTGAGATAGTTCTATGCGAACCTGTTATCTTGCCTTGCACGAGCGCAACTCCAGGCTCGTGCGGCATCACGCCCCAGCGAGGACGATAATTTGGGTTAAATCTAGCGAGGACGAGCGATTTTCCGGATCGGGGCGTGATACTACCCACGCCGAGCTTCGCGGACATGCTGCGCCCGGACCTGGCTCCAGCCAAGACTCCCCTTGTTTCCAACATAACTCTTCCAGACATCGTATACTCTCAGGATTCTACGGTACCTTATGTTCCCTTCTCTGTCAAGAAGATGTCAGATCTATCGAACTCGTTCCCCCACACGTTCATTCTCAAATTTTCCACCGGCTGCCCCAAGCTCTCAGGAGTTCAGGAGACGATATCCAGCTGGAGACTCTCAGCGGATTACCGGGTAGCTCCCCTCGACCCCAAACACATCCTCCTTCACCTCTCTTCAGAATTAGACCATAAGACTGTCTGGTCCAAGGGCACGTACCGGATTGATTCCCACTAGATGAAGATCATCAAGTGGTCAGCCAACTTTAGTACAAAAGAAGACTCAGCGACAGTCGCCGCCTGGATCACTCTGCCCAACCTGCCCCTAATCTGCTTCGTCCCAGCGGCGCTTAGACGTATTGCCAACTCCTTCGGCACGTACGTGGCCTTAGCCCCAGAGACCAGCAACCTCACCAAAGTCTACTACGCCAAAATCTACGTGGAACTCGACCTCACCGACGAACCACCCAACTTCATCAACATCGAACTGGGCAACCGGACCCACACCCAACAAATTATCTATGATAACCACATTTTGTTCTGTAACCACTGCCGCTTAAGAGGTCACCTCCCCAAGCATTGCCACAGACTCCATCCAGAACTAAAGAAGAAAACACCCGAAACGGAAGCAAGCCAATCGAGGGGAGGACCCCCATGCCACCTATCCTCCCTCGCCCAAACTCGCACACTCGTTTCGACTCCAGTGAAGATATGTCCGACAGGAGCGAATCTCCTTGCAAAGCACTGATTATCCACAGTTCTCAAGCCATCACCCTATCCAATCAGTTCGACGCTCTTGAATCGGAGGTCGAGGATATCCAGGAGGAGTCGACCGATCCCTCGGTAGCCGACGAGCGCACCCCGATGCTCCCTATTCCAGAAGGCATAGAACCGTCCTCCCACGTCACCGAAGCCAATCAACTTCTCAACACCGAAGACCCAATGGTCGAGGCCTTAGCTATTCTAGGCCCCGAACAAGTTCGAAGAGGGCTCCAAGTTCAGGCAGCGGGATTCCCTCTTCAGCAATTCAACCTCCTAACAGGGAGCACCAGTGACTCCGTTATCATTCCACCAGAGAATTCGATCCTCGACTCAGCCGGAGAATCGGTCAGTCGACAACCAGCCACGAAGGAGCAATCCGATATATACCCCCCTCCCCTCTTCCGAGGTAGGATCTTCTACCTCGGGCAAGGCCAAGGCCAACCACGGCCCCACTGAAATTGCCACCATCCAAACCAGATCCGCTGCCAAGCGGAACAAAACAACCCCCCCAACAACTCACTTAATGCTTAACATTCTATCCTGGAATGTTCGCGGTTTGGCCAACAAACCGACGTTAAAGAGAATCATCAACCTGCGAAAAATCCACCAGATAGACATCCTCATTATTATCGAACCCAAAATCTCCCCAAAAGACTTAAGTCTATTCAACTGCAACTCGGTCTCCCCAAGGCCACAGCAGGCAGACACGACATTTGGATCCTCGGTACGAAGGACGTCAATCTTGGCGTCATCCAGGACTCCCGGCAGGCCCTCTTCTGTTGGATTGATCACCCAGGTCTTCCTGATCGCGTATTCTTCCCGCAATCCACGGCAGCTGCGATGTTTCGGAGAGGAAGCTTCTCTGGAACGACCTCCTTGACATCCATCACCTTTACCCCAATTCCCTTTGGCTTTGCATCGGGAACTTTAATGCGATCACCTGCAGCGCAGAGAAATCCGGTGGCCATTCTCCGCCCACCCCGGCCATGCTTGATTTCAACAACTTCATCTTCAACGCCCACTTGACGTCGCTCCAGTTCTCTGGCAACGCTTTCACCTGGTGCAACATGCAGGACGGCGATCGACGTCAATATTCCAGGCTTGACAGGGCCCTCACGAATGCCTTCTGGAACGACTTGGGGATCTCCACCAACCTGTCCCACCTCAACTCCACAGAATCAGACCACAACCCCCTATTAGTTAAGATCAACAACAAGACCTCCTCATCCAAAAATAATTTCCAATTCCTCGACTTCTGGGCCAGGCACCCCCAGTTTCAGGACATTGTTGCGGAAGCATGGAATCGCGAGGAGTCCCTCAACCCCCTTACCCGGGTGAGCAACAAGCTTAAGGCCACCAGGAAAGCCCTGTCAGCTTGGAGCAAGCTCGCCTATGGGGACATCTTTCAAGCAGTTCGGGAAGCCGAGGATGACGTCACCCGCGCCGAAGCCCTGGTCGTCACGGATCGCTCGTCAGAGGCTAGAAGAGCCCTCAACCTCACCAAGGTTATTCTCAAATTCAGAATCAAAGTGGAGACCGATTTCTAGAAACAGAAAGCGAGGTTGAAATGGGACAGCGAGGGGGACAAAAACTCGAAGTACTTTTATGCCTGCGTTAACGGACGCAGACAGAAACTTTCGATCCACAGGACTACCGATGACAATGGGAACATCATTACTGACCACAAGAGTATCCAAGAGGCGGCGACGGAATATTACTCCAAACTATTCTCCAAAGATACAGTCCACAAAGATAGAGCATTCCTAGATCAAATCCCTCTCCTCATTAATGACGTAGACAACACCCGGTTGAACCAACCCCCCTCAGTCTAGGAAGTTAAAGATGCAGTATAGGCCCTGAACGAGCACAGTGCACCGGGCCCGGACGGGTTCTCGGGTGTATTCTTTCGTACTTGCTGCAAGATTATCGAACAAGACATTACCGAAGCGGCTATTGCCTTCTTCGAAGGTGCCATATACCCCAAAGCCATCTCGAGCGCCAATCTGATCCTTATCCCGAAAAAAGACAACCCGGAGACTTTTTGCGACTTTCGTCCCATTAGTCTTTGTAACTTCACCAACAAAATCATATCCAAAGTCATTGCTACCAGAATGGCTGGCCTTCTCCCGAAGATCATCTCGGAGGAACAGAGCGGGTTCGTTCGCGGTAGGAATATCCAGGACAATATTATGCTGGCCAAAGAATTAATCACCTGCATAAAATTTCCAGTGAGGGGAGGCAACATTGCTGTTAAAATCGACATGGAAAAAGCTTATGATAGACTGGATTGGCAATTTATGATCTGGATTTTCAGAGCCTTCGGTTTCTCGGAAACCTGGACTAATATCATCTGGAGATCTATCAGTAACTCGTGGTTCTCCACGGTCATCAACGGCCAAGCAGCTGGATTCT
Source organism: Iris pallida (assembly GCA_029216955.1). NCBI lineage: Eukaryota > Viridiplantae > Streptophyta > Magnoliopsida > Asparagales > Iridaceae > Iris > Iris pallida. Next base: position 5,575 of record JANAVB010029211.1, on the reverse strand, counting down.
TCAAATCCCACCGTGGGGTGAGACAGGGCGACCCGCTATCCTCCACCGTTTTTATCATCGCAGCCGACGCTCTGAGCAAGAACCTTAATAATATGATCCATACCCCCAACTTCCAGCACTATCACACATCCAGTGGATGCCCTATCATCACCCACCTGGCCTTCGCCGACGACTTACTTATCTTCTCGTCCGGGGATGAAGGATCAGTGCAAGTGATTCACAACACCCTCACGAGATACTCCAGATGTTCCAGCCAGAAGATCAACCACTCCAAGAGCGTCATCTACGCCCACCACAACACCAACTGGGAGCACGCCAACAAACTCTCCGAGTTAACATCCTTTTCGGTCGGCAGACCCCCATTCACCTATCTCGGGTGCCCTTTAGTGTACGGGAGGTACAACGTCAGCATATTCCAGGACTTGACCACCAGAATCAGGAAGAAACTGGAAGGGTGGCATAATGACACCTTATCCCCGGGTGGCAAGATGATCCTTATCAATCATGTTCTTTCCTCCATCCCCATTCACACCCTAGCAGCCTGTTCGCCGCCCATTAAGGTTCTCTCCTCGATCGAACAGATCTTTTGTAATTTCTTCTGGGGACATAGCAACGGCCAGGATAAGCACCACTGGGCCGGTTGGGACTCTATGGCGCTACCTACTGGAGAGGGGGGTCTGGGCTTCACCAAACTCATTCACATTGTTAAAGCATTATCGATGAAACTGTGGTGGAACCTACGCACGAGCAGCAACTTATGGTGCATGTTCATGAAAGCTAGATACTTCAAAAACATACACCCCTCAATGGCCATTTCCAACTGCAGATCTTTAGCGGCCTGGCGCCGTATCCTCATCGGTCGCGACCTTGCCGAACCGGCGATGAGACTTCATCTGGGAGCAGGCGACTCGAATCCATTCCTTGAGCGATGGGTTGGAGACAGCATGATTTCGAGTATCACCGAGACCCTGAGAGATTGCAAGATCAGTGACCTGTGGGACCCCACCACCGACGACTGGCACTGGGACCAGATTCGTGAGTGGTCCGGTATCGACGCGGCGGAGAGCATCCGTGAGCTCGGGTTACGCATCGGCAGCGATGCGGATGAGTTAAAATGGTCTTCCGAGGCTTCCGGGGCATTCTTTCTGAGGTCGGCTAGAACCGCCATCCGGGACACCAGCCGGCCTCACCTTCCAATGGTGCACTTCTGGCATTCTTGTATCCCCAAGAAATGGTCCTTCCTATTGTGGAGAGCCCTCAGTATGAGACTTTCGACTGATGACATCCTCACCACCATCGGGATCAGCTTAGCATCAGCCTGCTCCTGCTGCTCTGCGTGCCAGTCGGAGACTATCGATCACATATTTCGACAGGGCGAGCTGCCGGACAGGACGTGGACTTCCCTTAACCAACTTTTCAGCGTGGAGCAAGGCGGCGGATGTTTCCACGATCTTCTGGTTTCCTGGAGTTCTGCCTCCCACGGCCACCAGATCGTCGCAGCGGCCGCCACTTGGATCATTAGGAAGAATCGCAACAAAGCGAGATACGAAGGTCACCAATACTCGGCGAACCAGCTCATTCGGGAAATTTCCTGACAATGCCGTAAGCGGAGCACCCTGTGTTCCCACAGCCCGAGAGCATTTTGGTCGGTGCTACCCTGGTAGCCCCGGGCGATAGCTTCGCCCCTTTCCCTCCCTCTTTTTGTGGTATACCTGTATAGGCTTCAGCATTTTGCGCCTTGTATACGATTTTTGCGGTCGTCGTGCCGTCTTTAATAAAATGAGGGGGTTTTCCAATATATATATATATATATATATATATATATATATATATATATATATATATATATATATATATACCCTCTTTACTTTCAAATAGGCATTTGTATATATATTGTCACGCCCCGCTTCCCGGATGGAAGGGTGACGTCATAACACATCCCCAGGCTACGCACCGAAATTCGCGATTGTCGCCTGTAAACATCAGCAGAATGGAAAATACAAGGAATTGCATGGTATTAAAATATAGTGTAGCGTTATTACAGGGAACTTTTCCAGCAATATTGTTACAGATTATTACAAAAATAGAATTGCAAATGACAACGATACTGCTGGTCATAACAGTGGGTAGTCCAGACAGTTACTCCTCGTTGTAGTGCAGCGATACTTCGGCGGAGGCGTCTTCTGCTTCTTCACCTAGTGAACAAATACTAGGTCGTTTAGAAAACGACGAGCAAGTCCTCGGCCAAGAACGGTAAAAGTTAAACAAAATAATGAAGATGTAGTTTTAAAAGAAGAGACATGGTATACTAAATTGCACTGCTATATATATATATTTTAGTAAAACATGAATGAAGATCAATGTCCTACTCCATGAATAATAAGATTTCTGAGCTTCCCTTGAGCTTTTAATAGGAATTGCTTCCCTTGAACAATTAATGACACTGCCTACTTATGATAGACAGCGTTGTTTTCTGGAGTAAGACTTGAAGATATGCAGTTTTGAGAACAATGCTCCGAATAATCCTCTAAATATTTCCCGTGAACAATCCCGTTAACCTGGGATCAGGCTGTGAATTTCGAGCCTCCCTTGGGCTAAATAAAGGACATCTATTGATGTTACTGTCAGATAGATGTTGAGCCTCCCTTGGGCTAGTGCACCCTAGTTGAAACTAGATGCACGGATTTCCGAGATTTCAGAATACTGATCAGCTCTTTTTGTTATTTATGTTACGGGATATCTAGGGATATTCGGTTGTTCTCCCCCTCCCAAATGCCTCCTAATATTCAGAAATTTCCAAAAATTTCCGAAGATCGGAAATTTGTCTATCTCCTAAATTTCTCAAAAATTTCGGCAGAGTCTCCTTTGTATGAAGGAGCCCCGAAAATTTACAAGAAACAATTTCTATAATGACAGAAAAATATGGGCTCGCCGACCCCTTCGGTGGAGCAACTCTCAACACCGGAACCACGCAAGTAAGTATTGGGCTCGCCGACCCCTTCGGTGGAGCAACTCTCAACACCGGAACCATACAAGGAATAAAAGAACAGAAAGAAACTGGAGATTTATACCTGAGCAGGCATTTATTACCTTTCCTTTAGCAATAGATCAATGCGCGGCTTGTAAATGGCTTTGCAGTTTGTCAAATAGAGCAAATGTTTATTTAACTATGCAAGACTTTATAATATATAACCATATGTGTACAGGTACAGATATATATGTATGTATATATGTATGTAGATACATTTATAAAGATATATATATATATATATATATATATATATATATATATATATATATATATATATATATATATATATATATGTATATTTATATATATGTAGGTGTAGATTATATATATATATATATTTATATATATATGTATATATATATATATATATATATATATATATATATATATATATATATATATATATATATATATATATATATACATGTGTAGGTAGTATAACGAGAATTAAAACAAAAGAAACTCTTCCATATTGCATGAAGCAAAAGAATGTAATATAAACGGAAATTATTTCTAACTATAGATATACACAAAATTGAGTAACTACGTAATGAGTAGAGAGAAGCAGGGTCCTTTTTACCTTTCCGGCGTACGGTCCAGTTGTTCAGTTCCAAATTTTTATGACAACTTACCATTGGAGAGTCCCATATGTTCATTTGTGTTTGTTTGTTCATGGAGAGTCCAATAGTTCATGTCCATAAATCGCAAGTCCAAAGTCCGTGTTCAAAATTGATTTCTCTACTTGTGTCCATTCGATTATCCACTTGTTCGAAATATCTTACCATAAATATTTAATACTTTTGTTTATGTCAAATTAAACATCTACTAGAAATTAGAATTTGCAACATTTTAATATATCATGACTTGATTTAAGTATTATTAAATTCAGAATTTAACTAAACAAAATTCAGAGATACTATCTTAACTTATATTCCAATCTTATGATATGAAATTTTTGATTTTTAGAAGGTTAAACCATATACTTCAATTTTCTGGTATTACCAAATATTTATGAAGCTATAATTTCAGAATTTTAACATGAAAATAAAAGAATAAATATAATTTTCATTAACCTAGATGGAAAAACTTGAGAAGAAGAAGGAGGTGAGGACTTGCCTTGGGTTGAGAATGTCCTAACCTTCTTCACAAACCCTAATTAGAACCCAATAGCAAAATAATACTTTGTTAGTAACCTAACCTAGTTGGAATTGAAACAAAATATAAGGATTGAGGAAGAAGAGGGAAAATCACCTAGGTTTCTTCTTGGGGAGTTGAAGTAGAGGAGGAAGGAGATGAAGATGGAGAAGAGGATGGAGTAGTGGATGAGGAGGAGGCGGCGGCGGGCGTCGGGCGGCGGCAGCGGCGTCGGGCGGCGGCGGCGGCGGGCTCCGGCCGGCAGCAGCAGCGGCAGTAGTGGAGAGGGGGGGGGGTCGGGTGAGTGTGTGTGTGAGTGTTTTTTTTTTTTTTTTGTTTCTTTTTTTTTTCCTTCTCTTTCTTCTATGTGTGTGTGTGTTTATATAGAAGGGGAGGGGGTGGATAAGTTGTGCTGTGGGGTGAGGTGTGTTTGTGTGTGGGGGAGGGAAAAGAATTAAATGGGGAGTAGTGAGGTGTATTCTTTCTCCACCCTTCTAATGTACACATGGCATGACATGTGTCATGCCATGAAAAATTCTATTTAATAATTTTTTTTTTGAAGCAAATAATAATTGATAATAATAATAAATATCATAATAATAATAATAATAAGAGTATGACAAGTCTACTCCCCTTAGAAAAATTCCGTCCTCGGAATTTGAAATAACTAGTACAACGATTGATTGCTAACCTGGATTAGGGAATAGATACGGATATTGCTTCCGCATGTCTTCTTCCTTCTCCCAAGTTGAATCTCCAGGTGAGTCCTTGCTCCATGCGACTCGTACTAATGGAATGACCCGATTGCGGAGTACCTTTTCTCTTCGATCCAAGATCCCAACGGGTCTCTGTTCGGTCCGTAGTGTAGGTCCAACGGTGATTTCTGAATGATCGAGTATATGGCTTGGATCAGACACTATCTTCGTAATTGGGAAACATGGAATACATTGTGAACTCCCTCTAGTGTTGGGGGTAAAGCAAGCCGATATGATACATTCCCTACTTTTTCCAATATGTCGAAGGGCCCAATGTATCTCGGACTCAATTTTCCTCTGGTCCCGAATCTGATGGTTCCCTTGGTTGGTGAAATCTTTAGAAAAACATGATCTCCAGGTTGAAATTCCAGTATTCTTTGATGCTTATCAGCCCACATTTTCTGTCTGTCCTGGGGCTTGCAGTGACTTTATTACTTGACCATGTCCACAGTTTGGTCACTAGTTCTGGTCCTAACAACTTTCTCCTACGTCGGTCCAGCATACCGGCGATCTGCACTTTCTACCATACAGTGCTTCAAAAAGGAGCCATTTTGATACTATCATGATAACTGTTGTTATATGAAAATTCCACCAGATGTAGATGATCATCCCATGCTCCCCAAAATCTAAGGTACAAGCTCAGCATGTCTTCTAG
>JANAVB010029210.1:0-30511 GCA_029216955.1 Iris pallida | reverse complement strand
TTTAGATGGTGTAGGCATCTAGAGAGTCAAATTATCTTGAGAATTAAGAATGAATTTTAAAACCCACTGAAATTCAACTTAAATTATATCGATTTATGTACCTTTCAAATGGATACATCCATCGATAATGAACAGATGCACTGACACGGACTTCATGCTAGATGAATCGGTAGATTCTCCATGCTGTCGAAGAAGCCAGGAGGAATATTTTCTCCAACTTGTAAATTGTTAAGATAATCTTCTCCTCAAGTTCAACCATGTGTTGCACATCAACTTAGTTGAACAAATATCCCTAAAGAATATAGATAGTTCGGCCAACGGAACCCATACAGCAGAAGGCAACAAACTCTTCAACGAGTAGATACTTCGATAGTTCGATACCGATACCGATAGTTCGATACCGATACCGATATTCCGATAGTCCGATACAAATATCGTCGATACCAATACTCATAGGAAAAGTCTGATACCGATTCCGATACCGATACTTTGAACCTTGATATATATATATATATATATATATATATATATATATATATATATATATATATATATATATATATATATATATAAATATAAAGCAATAGACTTCTCATCCTATTTCTTAAACTAGGGTTTGTCATATTGTATTTTCTTTAAAGTATTGGCCGATACCGATCCGATACGGTCGATACCTATACGGTTTGGCATGTTCCGATCCGATACCGACCGATACCAAATATTGACCGATGCCGACATTGGGGGTCTTTGTTAGTTAGATATGACATATGTTAGAGTTATTTAGAAAATATATATTGGTATCCTACTACTAGTTAGTATATTGGGATAAGGATACTAGAAGTATAAGATAGTCGGTTAGATGGTAAGTAATAAGTTAGTGTCTAGAATGAGGTTAGTAGATATAAGTTAGATAGCTTATATGTTAGATGGTAGTGTATTAGAGTGTGTGTTTTGATATGATAGCTTAGAGTTTAGATAGATATATATTGGATATGTATAGTATCTTAGTTTTAGAGATTAAGTTAGATATTCATATATTAGAGTTAAGATACTTGGTAACTTGAGATACCAAGTAGTATTTAGAATATGTTGGTTAGTTAGAGATGTGGCTAGTAGATGTTAGAATTAGTATATAGATAGATGTTAGAATTTATATTGATAGTTAGATAGATGGTTAGAAGTTAGATATTAGAGTGGTATGTTTGTATCTTAGGATTCAAATGTTGGTAGCTTAGGATATTGGTTTTACCTTCACCAATAAGGTAAAGTGGATTACCCTATTGTAGGCTAAGGTATTGGGTTTACCTTATTAGGGTAAGGTATTGGGTTACCTTATTAGGGTAAGGTATTGGGTTACCGATATTGTGAACCTAGGTTGAAAGCATAATAAGGTTGCAAAAGCATGTAAAAGAATCCGATACTATCAATAATTATTTGTTTCCCAATACCAAAAAATTTGATACTCCGATCCGAAACTGCCGATACTACCGATATCGCCGATATCCTATTTCTTAAACTAAGGTTTGTCATATCGTCGATACTACTCATTGTATTTGTACCTCGCACTGCCCCGCGCGCACCACCCACGCCGCCACCCGCAGCCCCGTACACGCCAGCACCCCTCCCCACCCCCCGCCGCACCTTCCATCCCCCGCCGCCACCCCAGCCCCGCGCGCGCCACCCCCCGCCGCCCCCCCGCTGCCCCAGAGCGCGCTGCCCTCCACCGCCCGCCGCAGCCCTGCGCTGTCCCACACGTGCCACCCTCGCAGTCTCCGCCGCCCCCGCAGCCCACGGCAATCCCGGCAGCCCACGACACCCACGACCACCGAGAGAGAGAGAGAGAGAGAGATTACCTTTGAGAGAGAGAGAGGAGAGGTCGCTGATCACCGCTGCAGGAGAGAGAGAGAGGAGAGTGAGGTCACCGACCGTCGCGGGAGAGAGAGAGAGAGGTGAGAGAATGAAATTTGGGGGGAATGAAAAGTTTATCCCGTCGTTTCAATTTAAGTCTGGGCCCTTTTTTTAGCGACGGACTAACGACGGATAAAATCCGTCGCTAGGCCGTTGCTATTTTTGCTACTTGCCGACGGAATATCCGTCGCTACGTAGTCGAAGAATTGTCCCGCCATTTCCCTCAATAATTCCCGCCAAATAATCGACTGCATAGCGACGGCTGCTTATCCGTCGCTATATCTCCGACGTCCTAGCGACGGATGAGCGACATTTTCTTCCCCTTAAAAATTGTATCGTCTTGTCGTCGGTACACCGTCGGTTATTTGCCGCAAATCCGTCGCTAACGCCGACGGAAATTTTTCGTCGCTAATGTGCCGCCGCTAATTTACTGTATTTTGGTAGTGTATATCCATAACCAAAGTTTATTTATTAGCCCTCGCCACAAAACCTTACAAACCTAAGACAGACCCAGAGCATGAACCTCTCTCTGATTGGACACATCTCTGACACCGGAGCCTCACATAGGTTAATACTATTTCCCTCCTAATCTCTGATACCAAACCCTACTCCTCTCCTTATATTTTTACTTATTTTACCTGTGTACAGGGAACATGATTCCTCCCTTTTCTATATGTCTGGACTCAAGGCACACCCAATCCCAGAACAAGGGAATCGAGGCCCCTCTCTAGCTACCTGCAACATTGTATAGGGACTCAAGTTCCTACCTCACTCTAACACTCCACTAAAACCTCATGGTACTCTTAACTCATAGCCCACTGCAATTATTGCTGCTGCTAAGGTATTGTGGCCATGCCAAACCTTCGAATACCGATAGAAAGGCTCACATTATACATCAATCCCCTACTAACCAACTACTGCACTTAATCTCTGTTTCACTCAAGACACACACATACACTATTAGCTATGGTCACAATCCATCCACTCATAATTGGGATCATCTACTTCGTCTCATCTTACTGATACTAACACAAGTCATCTAGACATGCTCACATGAAGCTACACTCCCACATCACATGGCCCATGGCACACACTGTCACTTGACAGTCCAAATGTCATGCCCGAACCACATTGGCTCAGGGACAATATTAAATCCTATCACTCATTACTGTCCCAACAATTCCACACCCCATCACGCGTGTATCTATATATAACATATAATACACATAAGTATATACTTATATATTAGGGAGCTACACTTAGTAATCATTCTAAATGCCTATATAAAGAACAACCAACTATCCCCAAGCACAAAACTTGCAAAAACAGAACAAAAGGGTCATTGTGATATTTCTACAAAGACTTGGTGCGCTAAACTTGTAGTCTCTCCCAAATGGACCTTAAACTCTATAGAACTATCACAATAGGACTCATTAGGATCTCAATCTACTTCCTATGAGTCATGGGAGGGGTCTACTATGTGAATGCATGAAATTTGACCATGAAAATGTAAATTTAGAAGGTTATACCTATGTAGAATGGATCCTATACAAAGCTCCACGAATTTGGAAAACATGGGTGAAGAAGGAGCTCCCAAAACTAAGCTAGAGCCTCAACTAAGCCTCCTTGAGCTTCCCCAAGCTTTTGCACAACAAATGGAGGAAAGAGGAGACAATTTGGGAGAGTATTGAATATAGAAATGGGTGGAAACCCTAAGGGGATGGTGGCTGCCATTTTGGGTTAAAAGGGGTTTAAATAGGCATTAGACAGGCCCTAAACTCTTCATTACACTTATAGTATTAGGTAGGTCCTTAAGTGGGCTAGGTAGTTTGGATTTAATTAAGGCTTGTATCCAACTTGGTCATGACTAGAGTCTAATTAACCAAACTTATTGGTCAAGTCACATTAAATGGGTCCACCTTGACTAATGAATAAGCTAGTCTACTAATAAATACAACCATCATATAAAAAGAAAAAATATACATTAATTGTGAAATGACAAAAATACCCTTGTCCTAGAAAAGTGGTAGTGACACAATTGAGTTTTCACATGCTATTTATTTTCAAATGGCGCATAAGTCGAAACTATAGACATATTGGACTAAAATTGATCACAAAAATTCTACCGACCCAAAACTAGTCCAAGTAGAGTTCATAGAGCCTATTCTAGGGTGCCCTAACCTCATATGCCTATTTTAGATTGATTTTTGTGAATTAATGGTAGCCATATTGATTTAAATTTATTTTTAATTCAACTCTATAACTACTTTCCTAATTTAGACCAAATCAAATCTTTTTTAGATGCACCTTTGATTTAAACCATCAAATCTCCTCCAAATCTCATCAAATTAAGTCTAAAATCTTTTAGAATCTTCTCTCTTCATATTAAACCAATCCCTCCCCCTATTTTGTAAAGATTCAATAATTACTTTTTAAGAAAATCGAGCGGCCCTCCAATTTCTTTTCTATTTTTACAATTTCTTTTCCACTTGACATAAACTCATCACCCTGACCTCTTTCAACCCTCCTACCACCTTCATCTTGACCCTAGGACACCCCTATTACCATAACAGCTTCTTGAGAAGCCTCAGCCCCAAATTTGGTCGGTACGAGGCATAGAAGACACCCAAAGTTGACCGAAGTTGTGCTGAATTCATCACAGGATGTATGCTGTTTTGCATCTTAGGTTTCGTATACTTCCCTATCTCATCTTTTTATGAAACCAAAACTAATAGAAAGATCTCTGTATCTATTTTCATTTCTAATTGGTCTCCTACACAGTTCCAAACGATTTGTTCAGGGCATCCGTTCTATGATAGGTTATTCAGAATAGACCAGATCTGTTACGAGTGGATTTTTACCTAGTTTTATGTCGATTTGATCTTTTGAATATTTTTGTTGAGAAACTAGACATCCTGTAGCTATATAGAATTTTAATTTCTATTTTTGAAAATTTTCAACTAATTTTTGTGTTATAAAATCATTTCCTAGATTTGAAATTCTACTTTTGGAAAAATAATGTTATAATTTATAAAATCATTTTCAAATTTATTGTGAGTATATTTTTTTTTTATTCTATTTATTATTATTGTTTAATTAGTTTAATTCATTTTAGGATTATTTATTAATTATTGTGAGCCTAGGTGCTCCTCCTTCTCCTTCCTTCTTACTAATCGTCTCCTTCTTTCTTTCTTTTCGAGAATTCTTTGGAGAAGAGAGAAAGAGCTCTTCACTTATTATCTCTCTCCCCTCGATTGTGTTGACACTCTCTTCCTTACTCCTCATTGGGGACCGAGAAGAAGGGAGATAGATTACTAATATATCGATACAATGTATTTTAGTATAGATAACTATATATTCTAGTGTATATGTATAAGTATTTATACATTCTATTTATATTCCTGTCTTTAATATCCTTATTAGTAATACTTATTGTATTAATTATACATAATCAATATACAGAGGATATTTTCCTAAAAGTTGTTTTTGTAGCGAAACTTTATATTAGGCCTTGGGCTTGGATTATGGGCCTATACTTTGGTTTAGGGAATAGCTAATTTGTTAGTTAGTTCTAATTACTGATTAGTTGCTAGCTATGGGGTTAATTAGTGATTAGTAGTTAGTTAGTTAGTTAGTTAGAGATGTTAGTAGTCTTTACTAATTACCCCTAGATCTATTATATTTTACAAGCGTGGCATCATGGCTTGGAGAGTACTCCAATTGTTCCTAATAAAATATTTAGGGACTCTCTAAATATTTTATTACAAAATATTCATATCCTAGTATTTCTACTGCCCGCAGCCTCTACCTCCACTGTCTGCCGTCAAACTCCAGCGACCGACCGACGTGCGCCCGGTGGAGCGCCGCCCCACTTTACCACTTTATGTTCTCTTCTCCTTCCACGTTCTTCACGCAACCCCACCACTGACAGCCTTGTACTATACAGCTGACTTCGGCCATTCCCGAACGCCTTTCTGCTCCTCATCACTACCGCCAGCACCACCCATCACCCACGCCACAACACTACCAGCATACCATCATCATTTCCAGTCAACCACCATGTCTGCCTATAGCCTTCACCCATCAGATCTACTCCATCCATCCCCAAGCTCAACCGCCACCGTCTCATCCTCCCCTCTGCCATCATCCTCATGGTTGCCATCATAGCACAACCCCACAGACTTCCCATCAGAGCTGCAACAACCACGACATTACTATCCAACGCCAACACAATTTCGGCCATAGCTGCTGACTCATCACCAGCATCACCACTCAGATATAGATGTTTTTGACCAACCACTACTCACAACCCCAAGTCAGAAACCCTACTCACCTCGACCCCGATCGCCTTTGCCTAGATCCAACGTGCACCGCCACTGATCTCGTATGCCGCCTCCCAATCTATATCGGGTCCAGGCGTCAGAGTCGCCCCACTGACGACAACCCCTGTGCTCGCTGGGTATTAGTCGTTGTGGCCTCTGTCCAGGACAGATCGACGTCCGTCGTCTCTGGTCATGTCTCCAGTGCCTCCTTCGTGCCACCTGACCACCGGTGAGTATCTTCTTCTTCTTCTTCTTATTCTCCTCCTTTCATTTTCATTTTTGTGCGGCTAATGTATTCTCTCTCCAGAGAGAGAATGAGAGGGTTTAAAACCCTGACTAGATTGTGCCTGGGCCTAAGGCCCAGTAGGTTTGTATTATGCAACTTTTAAATTTTGAATATCCTTAGGAAATATTATGTGGGCTTAAAAGCCCGGATCGGTTTTGAACTCTTAGTTACATTTAGGTGGTGTTATTTGATTTATTTTTGTAATATACTTTGTGGGTTGGGCTTAAAGCCCAGTTATATTAGTTCTCTGGGTAATAAGTGCTGGACTGGGCCTAAAGCCCGGGTTAGTTATATATATATATATATATATATATATATATATATATATATATATATATATATATATATATATATATATATATATATATATATATATATATATATATATTTTATATATAATATTTTGAGTAAATATATTATTTGATATAAATTATTATAGATTTTCTAAAAACTACTTAAAAGCTACTTTGCTACTACTATATTTTACTACAACTATTTCTAAATATATATATAGTTAGTATATATTATAAATAGCTAGTTTTGGGATAGTTAGCCAATAGATAGCTAGATACACTACAACAAAAATACCTTTTAATGACGTCTAAAAACCGTCATTAATTAAGAACTATGACATTTTTTTCTTCCAATCCAACCGTTATGAAAACGGGTGTTATAAATGTTTTTGAAAGCGTTATAGATAATTCTTCCAAAAACGTCATTAATAGGTTGAATTTCTGCTACGTTTTATTTTTAAAGCGTTATGGATATTTATGTAAAACTGTTATGAATAATTAATATGGTTTAGAAGTCAGGACATTTTGAAAGCGTTATGAATAGATGATCTGTTTATGGTCATTGTATCACATTTATAATGCTCTATACTGCATGTTATACATTCCAAACGCTGCTCAATTCAATTCGAAAACAACCACTTTGATCCATATTCACAACAAAACATTGAAATGTAATATAAAGTACCATTCTGCATTTCATTGTCTCAAAATAGGGTACATCAACATCTCACAGATATAGTGTACTTTAGCTAGCTACATTTCATTGTCTCAAAATAGGGTACATCAACATCTGTATATGGTCATTGTATCACCTGTCCTTGGCCTCCATATGTGCTACATTTGGTCGCTTTTGAGCCAGGTTTAGCCCTAGGTTTGGACCTTTTCCATATCGACCACTGCCTGAACAATCTTTTGATGGAAACTTTTGCAGGAGAGTTGGGTCTCGCGTTGCTCCTTAAATTTGAGAACATCCTGCAGGAGTTGAACAAGAAAAATTAATACAATGACTTTTTTTTAATAGTAGTTCATAGGATGAACCCATCAACAAAATCAATACAATGACTGCTCAGGAGCAAGAGTTATAAAATACCTATTAGGATACCCCCCATGACCTGTCTAACTTTGATACTAGTATCAGATATCTCAACACCTAAACCCCCTTCTCACCACTCTACTGATTGTTTCAAGCCTCATAATGGGAAACTTGGGTGCATATGCAATCGTAAGCACGTACTATTCCCCAGTAACCAGGGTTATATATGCCAACACCAGCAGCTGGACATATATTAGATCCCCTGCTATCACAAAGTACCTCCATACGAAGTGCAACTTTATTACGGCTGAAGCATGATGTCCTGTCAGTCGAGACATAGTTGGAAGTTTCATTCCCAATAATGGACCATGGATCAATGCTTGAGGGAGTGCTTGGGCCTCCGACTTCAAATCCTAAAATAGAAGAGTTTTCAGGTTAATTATGCAAACGAAATCAGCCGTCTAACGGCATATATATCCCTTCTGCTAAAAGTAAATTTTCTTTCTGGCTTAGAAGAACAGAGGTCAAGTATTTTAACATACTAAGAAAAAGAGTTTTTAGGTTCATTATGCAAACGAAATCAGCCATCTAATGGCATATAGATCCCTTCTGCTAAAAGTAAATGTTCTTTCTGGTTAAAAGAACAGAGGAGGTCAAGTATTTCAACATACCGAAGAAGAAGAGTTTTCAGGCTATATTAAACAGATAAATCCCAAGTTCAGTATTACCAATAGACTATGAGCATAACTAAGTAAAATTGAAAATAATATACCTGTAACTTCATAAACTTATATATAACTTTTCATTCCTGGAAATGGGTATAAATTATCACGTCCATAAACAACATTTTTAGTTAACTCTCCTTGGTTCTCTTTCTGATATAGTTGTATCTCCACATATGCAACCATTCTTTTGGGTCGTTTGAAATGACAATGACATGTAAGGTGGAGTTTAGAGAATACGTCCTACATTCGTCAAATAACAAGTTATTTTACCACCAAATTAAACAAACCAATATGCGTAATGACTACACACATCTACTTCAAACACAACTTTGGTAACAACTAAAGTCTTCAATAATCTCCAACATTGGAGCTGCTAGCTTTACCACATGTACCTGCTGCTTGTGTAGACAGTAGACTCCAAAATGAGAAAAGAAATGATTGCTTGTGTAGACTCCAAAAATATTTATAGTGTCAGTTCAAAAATATTACTGTACTATTTTCATAATCTCCAAGTAATCTCTATCGTCTCATGCCTTAAAAATTTTCTACTTACCTCTATTACTGACAAGCTCCGCCCATATCCCACCAGCTCCTGCATGATTGCTCCTACGAAAATGATAACAGGATAAGGACCACAAACTAAATCATTAATCGATAATAGAAATCATTACCTGTAGATTTTGGAGGGATTACAAAAAAGTTGCACTGGTTGCTCTTTAAGTTCAATTACATAATCAAAAGTAGGATCCCTTATAAATTTCCTTATACTTAATACGATAATCCATAAATCCTCCTCCTTTGTTATAGATGTTTAGTTAAAATGAGAATTTATATCTAGAGATGGAGAAATCAACACAAGGGAGGGTGCGGGTTGGAGCAGCTGCATACAAGACTGGTTAAGAAAATAGTGATAGTCATGAAGTGATGCACTCATATTAAGTTCTTTCCTTTCCAACTATGGAAGAATGACGGCAAAAGGTGAGATTCAACAAAAAATTACATAGTAATAACTTGGTGCAATTCTTAAATTATTAGAAATTTCAGACAGACTGATATATATACAAGACAATGAGTTTAGATCTCAATAAAACACCAGAGTAAAGATAAAGAAACAGAAAATAAAGGGGGAAAAAAGAGAAATAATTACCTGAAGTTTGTGACGCAAATAGAATGAATCCCAGCATCTGCCGCTGCTCGACAAGCCACAGGTACAACATCTGACACCTATCTCAAATAAAGGAATAATCAAAGCAACATAGGAGTTACCTCATAAAATTATGCTTTCTGAAATATTAGCATATTCATAATGCATTCTTCCCCCCTATAATAACTATAATTGAAGTGTACTGTGAATAAAAGATGAGATATTGCTGCTGTTAGTCATCAATGTACCTATTTCATTGTGAAATGGGCATTTCTTAACTAATATAGGAAGAAAATTATAATAAGTAAATACAACTGTTATTTTTCAGTAGCAAAAATGCAACAAATAAGAAACCCAAAGTCTTTGTAAAGTAGAAAGGTTGAGTTCCCATAGATCTTGAGGTATATCTGCCAAAGGTAGTTCATAGACAAGAACTCTATGTCTATGAACAAAAAGGAAAAACAAAAAGGAGTAGAAAGGCCAAAAGTAGAACTTAAATGTGATTATGGGCTAGTTTGGTTCCCGTTTGTAAAGCTGTTCAGCATCTTGGCCGAAACATCAAATAAAATTTATTTGGTTCCTATCCTTTGCCCTTCTTTTCCATAAAACGACCAAAAACGGCAAACACCAAAGGCATGGAGAGGCATCATCTGCCATTTTCTATTTGAAATTGAAATTTTGTCATTTTCAAATGGGAATCCAACTGGCCCTATATGATGCTATTATTTTCGGAAGTTAGTCGCAAAAGGAATACATATTTACCACTAAGTTGGCCTTTATGGATTTTAGCCACTCCACTTCAGTAGCCAAAATAGAAGCTCTAGGTACCACAACTCTCTGAGAATACTGCATGAGAATAGCAAATTCCATATCATAGGTATGAAGAAAAATAAAATTAGATTGCTTAAATTGCGATTCTGCAGGCGTAAGTGTTTTTACTATAATCTAGTTAGAAATAGCCCTCGTCATTAAAGCTAAGTTGAGGGTTGATCTACGGTTGAGAAGGTAGAGAAGAGAAGAAACTTACGGCCTCGAAAGAGGCAATAGGATCTACTGTCAATGCATCAGCTTGCACGGCTCCAGAATCTAACACATTCTGTCATGCCATCCAATAATATCAATCTGTGAGGAGAAGATAAAAGGTTTTTGAAGAAAGAATGAAGAGATAGGTACTCGATGATCATCGAACGACCTTGCAAATATGTAGATTGGGAGAGTGTATCTCATTTGTGAATACAAACTGCGGTGCACCCGTGACAACATGAATATGGTGCCCAGCTACAATGAGATGCCGAGCAACCTATGGATATTCCCCTCTCCTATCCTCTCAAAATGGGATGAAATTGGCAGGGAGGATATTCCCCTCTCCTCTTCTCTCCTCTCCTCTCCTCTTGATTTATTAAAAAAAGTATTATAAAATTTGTAGAAAACGCAGAAGCAGATAGGAAGAGGAACATTGAGTGAGTGAAAAAAGGAAAAGCAACCTCGACGACGCGGGTGGCGTGGCCAAAGCCATGGCCGGTGACGTAGTAGGCGAACACGAGGCGACATGGAACGGATTCCTCCGATAGATCCCTCATGTTGGCCCAATGATTGTATCATGTTTTTGAATATTGTTAATATGTTAAGTTTAGCATCTCATTATCACTATCTTCATACTATCGCTATAGCATTTCTACTTATACTTATACCTTTGGTGATATGTGCCTATTGGTTTACATATTAGTGATATGAGCTTGTCTATCTTAAATTTAATCGGGCTACCAAAATCAAAACTATGTCTTCGATTATGGACATTCAATTAAGTTTACTCATTATGATATCACTAACATTTATGCTATCACCTTTGCACTTATACTTAAATTCAGCTTTGTCCTAATGTGCATTAAACTTATCATACTTGCTACTATGTATATTGCTTTGTTCGTCTAACATATACATGTAGAAAAGCAATAAGCAAGATCAATGTAGACATATGCAATGAAGAAATTATGGTAGACCGAAGATGACGGATCCCACAAGATTTCTCTGAACCACCCGACGACATCTCTGGAGCCACGCACTCGAAGGTTCCACTGTATTCAGTTTTCACAAACTGGATATCTTTGGAAAGCTGCCGTCAAGGAAAAAGCCAGCCTTATCAAAGGAAGAAGCTAAGCCATACCATCATCATTTCAAGACTCTGATGAAGCCTGCACCTGCTACAGTATATCTGGAGTTTGTAATGAGTCTTAGGAATAATTGTAAACACAAGAAATGAATGATAAAATTGAAAGCTAGGGTAGAAATTAGCCCAGGATCATTTTTCGGATGAAAATCGGCAAACCGACTGTATACCGGTCCATACCGATGGTATATCAATTTTGTTCACAGAAAGTTTCTGTCTACAAAATTAGCATACCGATGGCATGCCGGTCCATACCGACGGTATACCGATTCAGTAACGTTTGAAATTCCAACGGTCAGATTTTGAGCATTTAATGATCCCAATGGCTATATTTCTAGCCGTTGCATTCCAGACCGGTATATCGACGGCATGCCAGTCCATACCGACGGTATATCGGTTTGCTGACTGAAAAGTTGCCTTTGGCTCTTTTCAATACTTTGGTTATAAATAGCCTTGAACCCCTTCATTCAAGGTTGATACTTTGAGCCTAAAAATTTCTAAACCACCAAAGCCTATCCACAAACAACTCTACAAAGCTTTCATTTGCCATCCACAAATTGTGTTAGAGTTATTGAGTTGAAAAGTAAGATCTTCATCTTATTGTATAAGGAGATAAAAACCTATTGTGAAAGGTTAATGTTGGAGAGTCTTCGTATCCAAACTCTCGGTTGAAGTTGGAGAGTCTTCGTATCCAAACTCTCGGTTGAAGTCAAAGAGTCCTTCGGATTAAAGCTCTCATGTAAGAAGTTGGCGAGTTCTTCGGATCCAAACTCGTATGTAACTATTTACTCAAATAGTGGATTAAAGCCGAAGAGAGTTTCGGGACTGGAGTGCCTCTTGGGAGGATACCAAGATATATCGTGTGTCGGTATTGTTATTGCTTCTTCTCTTGCACTTATATTTTAAATTGCCTATTAGCTTGTGCTAAGTGCTTGATTAGTTAGCTTGACCCTATTCACCCCCCCTCTAGGGTTCCTACAATTGGTATCAGAGCAAGGACTCTATTGTTAGGCTTAACATCCTTAGAGTAGATCCTTGTTAATTTTTCTATGGCATCGTATTCCTCATACTCCTCTGATAAAGAGGATTTTACTTCTAGTAGCATAGACAATCATGTTTCTTCTAAATATAAGAAATGCTCTGAGTGGAAAGCCATGGCTAAATAATCCTTAGAGATTCTTGACAACCTTCATTCTACAAATGAAGAACTTTCTGAAAAGGTTATTCATTTAGAAGAAGCAAATAAGTTTTTGAGAAATAAAAACAATGATTTATTATCTAGACTTGATTCTCAAAACTCATCATGTGTTTCTTTAAAGAGTTTAAATGAGGCTTTAATCCTGAAAATCAAATCTCTTTCCTCATCTATAGAAGATCTTAAAAGTCAAACATATGTGTTAACTTCTTTGTACGATTCTTCTATTGATTCTTTAAAGAAACAAAATGATAATTTTATTTCTAGAATTGCTTTATTTGAAAAAGAGAATTATGCTTTGAATGTTAGATTTGATTCTCTTACTTGTTTGCATGATGATTTGCTATTAGAACATGATATTCTTAAAACCAAAGCTTCTCATGCTCACTCTATAGATATTCATCATTCTAGTATGTCACATGTTCATAACCATGCTCATTCTGATACATGTGCACACACTAGTATTAGGTGCTTTTATTGCTCTCGTATTGGACACATGAGCTTTACATGCCCTATTCGTAGGACCCTTACAACCAATGCTAGAGTAAGTGCTATATGGGTCCCTAAAGCTAATAAATGTGGATCCAAGTTTATTTGGATACCAAAGTCTTCATCTAATGTTGTAGGTGAAGCTTCTTGTATCGGAACATAGCAACATAGCATCGAGGAGCGTGTTGGTGGTTGCAAAGCTCAAAGGTCATCTTCCAAGCAATTGTACCAACACAAGCGTGGCCACTAGAGCCACTTTGGTAACATGCTAAACGATTCTTTTTAAATTATTTATATTTGTAGAATCTAGCATGTTTTACTTGATGTCTTGCTACTAGCTCACATTGATATCCTTTAGTTGTCTTTTATATAAATCAATGTGAGATTTAATACTAGCATGCTTAGTTAATTTTCTTATTAATTCTTTTATCTAGCATGACTAGTTGCTCACCTTAAATGATTAGTTCACACTATATAGTTTATCACTCATTTTTTATTAGTGTGACACATTTATATATGCATGCTCGTTATTTTTAAATCTTTATTTTTAAAGCATGCATATCACTCTAGTCCATAGGAGCTTTGTTTTGATTTGAGTTAATATGATTTTAACTCTCCGTCTTTAAAGTTTTTGAGATAGTTATTATTATTATTTTTGTCGATTTGTTTTTAATATGTTATATTTACATTAATCGATATTTGTGAATATATGTGTTTAGCACAAGCTTCTTATCACTTGACAAGTATATTCTTATACTTTCACTTTAACCTTGTGCTCACATAATATATTTATTATTGATTCTCATGTTTTATTTTGATTAAACCTCTTCTGAATCAATTATGTTTTTGCCTAATAAAGCTTATTTATATGTGTTTTGAATTTGTGACAATTTTTTTTCAAACATTCATTAAGGATACATGACTATATTCATTAAATTTTCATTTATATGTAGATCATGTATTTCTTATGTTGATATATATTTTTGTATAAATATCTTTATGTGGGCATATGAGTTAAGCTAAAAGTTTTATATTGACTTGAAGAGTATTTAATTATACTTGTTACCTTCAAATTTGTGCTTATCTCATACTTTAGCTATTGATTCCTTTGATCAAATTTGTGCTTCTTGAATCAATTAGCTTATTCCTTAAAGTATTCCGTTGATGGTATCTTTTTGACTTTTTGGTTGGCATTATGGATACATGTTCTTAATTAATTTTTGATCTTTTCATGTATGCCTATTCGTGATATATATAGTTTCATATATAAATGATTCCTAACTTTTGATATTTATTTGTTTTATACCTTTAAGTTGAGATGTTGAGAGAAAATGTTTATTAGTGTCTTGTTCATGACTATTTATGGAAGTTCTTTTAAGGATCACGTGGTTTTATGTTTTACCTTGCTTGTTAAATTCACTCCTTAATTAGTGCACTTTTTCTAGTTTATATTTTTATATATTTTACTATGGTGCACTATGAAAGCTTCTGAAAAATATGTCTCTTGCTATCTTTAGCTCTTAATTAGCCTTCTTGATCTTAATGATCTTTTTTTGCTCATTTCTTGGGCATATGCTTCTTTTGAATTATTATTGTCCAATAATGTTTTTATAGCACATGAGAATACATGTAATTGTTACATCATATTTCTTATGAATTTAGCTACTATGGTTTGAGCTTTTATGTTGAGATTTTGTATTTCTAGAGAATACACTTATGTCATAATGGCTATAATATTTTGCATTCTCTAGATCGATCTATTATTTCATTATCCTAGACCAATTTCAATACTTGGTAAGAAGATTTATTTTATTATTTTTTATGAATATCTTTTTAGCCATATTTTGATAAGAGTTAGTTCATTTTTTGCTATCTTCTTGCTCTTATTATTGCTTAGCAAAGAGTCTATAAATCATTTTGATCATTCAAAATGTATGCCCTTAATTGTGAACTCTATGCTTAAGCAAGTATCTTTAGTATTTGTGACTTAAGATTTAATGAGCACTTTTATCTTGTTAATAACTTACCTCATTAATCATAATTAGTTATGTAGCTTGCTTAGTTATGATATATTGTTATGCTATATAATC
Source organism: Iris pallida (assembly GCA_029216955.1). Classification (NCBI taxonomy): domain Eukaryota; kingdom Viridiplantae; phylum Streptophyta; class Magnoliopsida; order Asparagales; family Iridaceae; genus Iris; species Iris pallida. Next base: position 14,859 of record JANAVB010029210.1, on the reverse strand, counting down.
TATGTTCACATTCACTCTTCTATCTAGTATTTTTTTCGTTTCAATCTATATATATGATATGCTAGTTTTCAAAAACAAGATTTGTGAATTGTCTTGATGTGATTTGTATTCTATTTTAGATACATATGTCTTGTTCTCTAAAGCTAGTTTGACAAATATTTGATTTGATCTTGTTTTTCAAAAGTGATTTGTGATTCCTTACCTTAACTTCCTTCCATACTAGTCATTAGTATCTCTTAAATTTCTCTCATTTTGAGTCATAATTTCGTCGTATTATCATTTACATCTCTTTTTGATTATATTTGCAATCATTTAAATGATAATGACTCTTTTCCATATTTTTTATTGATTTGTGAGATTTTTTTTAGATTTGTGATTTTCTCTTGATGAGATTCATTGGATCATATTTATTTAATTGTTTTCTTTATGAATGATCCTAATGGTTGAGTAGTCCTATATTATCTTATTATGTGATTATCAAACTAATTTATTACTCTACTTTGACTACTCATGGATTGCCACATATGGGCCTTTGCTATTTGAACTTTATGGATTATTATTTACCATTAGCAAGGTTTGAATTTTACCCGTTGATGGGTACATATATGGTGAAACATACCTAGTCCTTGCAAAGTAATAAATTGGTTGATTCTTTCTTAATTAGATAATCATGGACATGATTATCGAGTTCTATTTTTATTTTATTTTTGAGCTATATTCTGTCTATCATCATGATTGTTCTTAATTGACTTTATTCTTTTTTATGATGACATTTTTTCAAAGGATAACATACATTGATCTATCATATTTAAATATGAGATCCTTCTATATAGATTAATATATGCCATCTTTTGATTATTCGTGGTTAATTGGTATATTCTTCTAATTTTTCATCTTTAGCGGCTATTAATTGGATATCTCTTCTTGACTAAAGATAATATTATTCGTCTTTTGACGATATTGTATCCTTATATGCATTGAGAAAAGGGGAGAAATCCATAGTTGATTTACCCCTAAATCCTTTAGTTATATATTTTATCCTATAAGTGCTTTTGGAACTAGACGCATATTTTGAGGGGGAGCAAATTAATTATTTCAGTTCATTTATACTATGTAATATGTCGTATACCTAGTTCATAATGGACCCATATTTTCTTCTATTTTTATATCCTATTGATTGAGGTCATGATATTTTTATTTGTGAAGGACTTATGAGAGTGTATGCAATTGTCTTCATCACATTATCTCTCTTTTATATGGGTTAACTAAGTCATCTTGTTAATATTAACTTTCATATCTTATCTTGATGATTATTGTGCTTTCATTGTTTTGGCTTTCCTTATATGCTTAATTGATTTGGCTTTTCTTATTGAGGACTTACCTAAAATTCTTGTTTATCTACATTGGTAATACTTTGAGGGGGAGCATTCAAGTCGACTGAATATCTTTTTCTCAAGTATTTTTCTCCTTTACCTTCATGTTTATCTAAAGGATACTCACATAGCATGATAAGGTAATTGAGTTCAAATGCATTAACTTGGGTAAGAAAATAGATTTTACAAATAATGAGATTATTCTATATCAATTGCTCTATTGTACATTGATCATTCATTTCTTTTGTTCTACTATTTACTTGTGGACAATTTTGACTTTCAAATGGCTTTTTTATCAATGTTTCAAGTTTATATTTCAATTGGTATTAAGTTTATATCTTCCAACTATCTCACTTGGTATTTTTTTATATCAATTACTTTGCAATTATCTAATCCTCATGGCTTTTGACTAAAATCCTTTATGTCATAATTCTCTTCCAAAACTAGATTAATATTTCATATCATTTTATGTTTTGGATTTCTATCTCGGATTTCATGTTGGTAAACTATCTATTGATTATTTTCAAATACTTTTAGTTCTACCAACTGTATTGTGTTTTGACAAGCTATTTTCTATTTGGTACTCTACATTTGATATGTAGTTTCTATACTTGTCTTTACACACTTCTCCCATTGTTCTTCATTTAGTATTTCTTGATCATGATTGTCCATGCTTTCCTCATGCTCTGATTTATGTACTTAAGATTAATTTTATTTTATCTCTTAGTACGGGGGAGACTATTTTTGATCATGTCAAAGGGGGAAAAGTAAGTTTAAGTTTGTTTTTATAAGTAATCTAAGTAGTATGCTTTCAGTGATATTGCTTATGTCTTTCATCTATTAGTGATATATGCATCTATTATGTCCATACTAAACTTAACCGATTTGCCATAATCAAAAGGGGGAGATTGTTGGCCCAATGATTGTATCACGTTTTTGAATATGGTTAATATGTTAAGTTTAGCATCTCATTATCACTATCTTCATACTATCGCTATAGCATTTCTACTTATACTTATACCTTTGGTGATATGTGCCTATTGGTTTACATATTAGTGATATGAGCTTATCTATCTTAAATTTAATCGGGTTGCCAAAATCAAAACTATGTCTTTGATTATGGTCATTCAATTAAATTTACTCATTATGATATCACTAACATTTATGCTATCACTTTTGTACTTATACTAAACTCGGCATTGTTCTAATGTGCATTAAACTTATCATACTTGCTACTATGTATATTGTTTTGTTCGTCTAACATGTACATGCAGAAAAGCAATAAGCAAGATCAATATAGACATATGCAATGAAGAAATCATGGTAGGCCGAAGACGGCGGATCCCATAAGATTTCTCTGAACCACCCGACGACATCTCCAGAGCCACGAACTCGGAGGTTCTGCTGTATTCAATTTTTATAAACTGGATATCTTTGGACAGCTGCCGCCAAAGGAAAAAGCCAGCCCTATCAAAGGAAGAAGCCAAGCCATGCCATCATCATTTCAAGACTGTGATGAAGCCTGCACCAGCTACAGTATATCTGGAGTCTGTAATGAGTCTTAGAAATAATTGTAAACACAAGAAATAGATGGTAAAATCGAAAGCTAGGGTAGAAATTAGCCCAGGATCATTTTCGGATAAAAACCGACACACCCACGGTATACTGGTCCATACCGATGGTATACCGATTTTGTTCACAAAAAGTTTCTGTCTACAAAATCAGCATACCGACTGCATGCCGGTCCATACCGACGGTATAGTAATTCAGTAACGTTTGAAATTCCAACGGTCGGATTTAGAGCATTTAATGATCCCAACGGCTATATTTCTAGCCCTTGCATTCCAGACTGGTATACCGACGGCATGCCAGTCCATACCGACGGTATACCGGTTCGCTGACTGAAAAGTTGCCTTTGGCTCTTTTCAATGCTTTGGTTATAAATAGCCTTGAACCCCTTCATTCAAGGTTGATACTTTGAGCCTAAAAATTTCTAAACCACCAAAGCCTATCCACAAACAACTCTACAAAGCTTTCATTTGCCATCCACAAATTGTGTTAGAGTTATTGAGTTGAAAAGTAAGATCTTCATCTTATTGTATAAGGAGATAAAAACCTATTATGAAAGGTTAATGTTGGAGACTCTTCGTATCCAAACTCTCGGTTGAAGTTGGAGAGTCTTCGTATCCAAACTCTCGGTTGAAGTCGGAGAGTCCTTCGGATTAAAGCTCTCATGTAAGAAGTTGGCGAGTTCTTCGGATCCAAACTCGTGTGTAACTATTTACTCAAATAACGGATTAAATCCGAAGAGAGTTCCGGGACTGGAGTGCCTCTTGGGAGGATACCAGGATATATCGTGTGTCAGTATTGTTATTGCTTCTTCTTTTGTACTTATATTTTTAAATTGCCCATTAGCTTGTGTTAAGTGCTTGATTAGTTAGCTTAACCCTATTCACTCCCCTCTAGGGTTCCTACACCTCCGTCCGCTGACTAGAGACGGATCCGCAGCGAAAACCCCAGAGATCGACGCCGAGGCAGAGCCGGCAAAGAGTCCGATCGCGAGGAAACGACGGAGGAGCGCCATCGTCGTCGGATCTTACAGTGGGGAGTACGACCGGTCTCGTCCGACTTCACATCGAGGGAGATAAATTATGGTTAGGGTTTGCTTTTCTAGAGTTAGGGTTTGGATAGAGGAAGAAGGAGGAAGGAGAGAGAAGAAAGCCCGGGAGAGAACCAAGAGGAAGAGTGACGAGAGAGGAGAGCATTATAACGACGGGAGAGGAGCGGGCTGAGGGGAGTTCGGGAGCGGGGAGCGGAAGGAGAAAGAGAGAAGGAGAAGGGGTTGAGACTTTTCCTTAAGTGCGGGAGTAAGTGCGGGAGAGTCGATGTTTCGAATTAAATTTTGGTGTTTTTGTCATAACGCTCGTATTACTGAGAGACAATCAATAACGTTTATATAGAAAACTGTCAAAGAATATAGTCTTGCTGAACTTTGATGACGCCTCTTTATCAACCGTCATAAAATCCACTTATCAAGCGTCATTAATAGGTCTTTTTGTTGTAGTGATAATGTCATGATTAGAATCTAACCTATTGTTCACCATCAAAAAGGTCTTTTTGATTGATAAACCTTGGTATTTCAATTACAAACAAAACAGAATACAATGTAGGACTTAAACGTAGTCCTAGGAGTACACTTTTGTTTTTATCTAGGAATTGTATCGGTGGAGCAAGTTGTAATACGTTGACTCTGTTGAAGATCTTGGACTCTCTGAAGGTCTGGGTTGCTCTGGATGCCAGAGCATTTTGAGGAGAAGGAGATGTTAAGTGTCTTTCTTCTCGTTTCTGTCTATAGATATGATATTCTTTTTCTCTGTGCCTGTGGATGAAGAAATGGTCTTTCTATTTATAGGCAGCAGACTGGTCTGCTCATGTATGCATATGTAGGATGCACCTGTACATGGGAATACCAAATGGCTGATGTTGTAGGGCGCATGGACGATATACCCTGAGTCGGAGCTGAATCTGCTGAACTGCTCTGTTAGGCTGCGGTGGAGCTGACACATGGCAGTCGTGAAGATTCGTCTGTTGCTGAGATCTTGGGTGGTTAGCACCCATTCTTGAGCAGAAATGAGTCAAAAAATATGTGGCGCATGTCTGTGGCTCAAAGATCTTAAATTTTGTGGGGGGAATGATCTGTCAGGATGTGCCCAGGATCTGGCGTATGGAGCGACTAGATCTGTGACTTTTAGTGGTCACAGACAAGTCTGAGCGCATGGCTTCTAAGACGCATGCAGAGTTTTTGGGCGCATGGCTGTGGAAGCGCATGCAGAGACTTGGCTTCTGTCTTTTGGAATCAGGAGTAAGTCGGGAGCACATGGCTTTTGAGGTGCATGCAAATTTTTGGGTGCATGGCTGTAGAGGCGCATGCAAGTGATCGGTCGGCCACGTGGCAAGCACAGTTGTAGCTGACAAAATATAATAATGAAGATTACGTTGGCGACTCTTCATTTTTTGCAAAAAGCTGTCAACTGTTCAGTCTTCGGAAAGCGTGCTGTCGACTGTGTCACATAGCATTAAATTCATGATGGTTGCCGAGTTGAAGTGGGTGCATCAATTTGTATCCCACTAGGCGCATGGGTATATATCCCATTGGGCGCATCGGTATGGAGCGCATGGTGCTGACGACACATCTGCCGTATGGAGCATCCTTATTGGCCCGTCTGTTGAGTTCTTCGAGGCGTTAATGGCTGTTTTGACTTGGTTGAATACGAAGAGGCAGATTCATCGTCATAAATACAAATTCATTGTACAAAATATGAGGAGACTGCCACTTGGTGCATGGACGAAGGTTGCCCCGGCCTATAAATAGCTTTGTGAAGAGTTTTGTTTCTCATTTCACTTAGCTTTCCTTCATGGAGACAAACTCGATCGGTCCCCTGCCTTGGCGAGTTGACGATGAACTCCTTCCGAAGACGAAGATGTGTCGAGTTGGTTTTTTCACCATTGTCCCTGTGAAAGTGCCTGTTGCATCCAAATATCGGGATTGTCGTGTCCCGACACAGTCTGAAGGTGCCTATTGTATCCAAAGATCGGGGCAATCGTGTTCTGGTTTTTTTATGCTGGAAGAGCAGCAGGTCGGGGCTATCGTGCCCCGACTTGGTTAGGCTAGAAGAGCCACTCCTCCTGCTAAAGTGCCTGCATGCTGATGAGGAAGTGATTCACTTTGACTATGCACGGGGATGCGCATACACTGAGATGCTGGAATGATGCACCTAGCTGTAGCACTTGAGTGACGCGCCTGGCTGTACGTTGAACTGATGCGCCTGACTGTAGTACTGCGCTTGTCTGTAGCTTTTAGGATTTTCTCTCTTTTGTAAAAGAATTCTCCTTTGTAAAAGATATGTAATAGACTTTCATATGAAATAAAAGCCCCATTTATATGTCTTTACTTTTTTGTTTTTTTTGCTGTGCCAAGTATTCTATTCATGGCGCATGTTAATTTTTGGCGCATTAGAGTTAGGGCGCATAGGAGTTCCGACCTTAGATGTGCCTTAAATTTTATGCTTCTACAAGACCTCCTTCAAAGTTTTCAAAACTTTCTGCCAAGTTTTGGAATACTTTGAACAAGAAGCATGGGTAGTAGCTGTTCTGGGCGCATGTCATCATCTTGGCGCATGGCTCTTCTGGGCACATAACCGCTTCACGCATTGCTGTGGGGGCGTATGTTCTTCTCGATTTTATGCAAGAAGATAACGCCAAGAATTTTGGAAGATTAATGATAATCTTTTGGAAGATATGCAACCGTCATTTTCACGAGACCCGAAGAGTTTTTGCTGATGTCAGCTTTTATTGGTTCACGCGCATGGCTCGTGCCTATAAATGGGCGTATGTGAGGGAGAGATAATCTTCTACTTCTTCTCCTTCTTCCTCTAGAGTCTTACGAAAATCCTAGCTTCTATAGAGAGATGGCTCCCAAGACTCCCCGTGGCGGTGCTGACCGAGGAAGGGGCAAGGACAAAGAGCCCGTGGAGGTCGACGTGGAGGACGCTCTCGCTGTCGCAGCGACGCACGTTGACGTTCGACCGGCGGTGTTCGATGGGTAATCCTTCACTTTGTTGCAATACTGTTGGGGACATGGGTGTGACTGAAATGAGTCGCATCCCCATTAACACGTCTAGGCTTCCTATTGCTGACGCACATAGACTTTGTCATGATGATACGCCGAAGCTCCTTCTGTTGATGCGCATGGACTTAGGTCCTGATGATGAACCGAAGCTCCCTTTGCTGACGCTCATGGACTTAAGTCATGATGATGCGCTGAAGCTTCTCTTCAAATGCGCCTGGGCCTCGGTCCTGTGTGTGCGCCTTTGGTGAGATTCTATCTGCGCGCATGGGTTTCGACCCAGTTTGATGTGCCAGATTTGTTGATGCGTCTTAAATGCTTCGTTTGAGCTTCTAAGTCTAACTTTTGAAGGGCTTTTAGTCTTCTTAGCTGACCACTTTGTCTTTATTTATATGATAGTGTCAATGACTATCCCTTTACTGGATGAAGTCCTTTTAGACCCCGCGCTCTGTCAGATGGGTTTGGACTTTAATGAAGAAGTCGTAACCCCCCGGCCAAGGTTGCTATTATGTTGGACCAGCCTCCGGAGAGAATGACGCAAATCCGAGATCAATATTTTACTTTTCTCTAACTCATGATGGAGAGTGGCAAACTCAAGTCGGTTGATTCTGACAATGTGTCTTTCTTAAAGCATGAGTTCTTGTTTGGTGACCATTTGACCTCTATCGAAGCAAAGGTGTTGAAGGTCAATGAAGTCCTTTTAGACCCCGCGCTCTGTCAGATGGGTTTGGACTTTAATGAAGAAGTCGTCAACCCGGCCAAGGCTACCATTATGTTGGACCAGCCTCCGGAGAGAATGATGCAAATCCGAGATCAACATTTTACTTTTCTTTAACTCATGATGGAGAGTGGCAAACTCAAGTCGGTTGATTCTAACAATGTGTCTTTCTTAAAGCCTGAGTTCTTGTTTGGTGACCATTTGACCTCTATCGAAACAAAGGTGTTGAAGGTCAAAGAAGAATGGTTCTTTAAGGCATAATACCACCTTCGACGGCACCAACAGAATCAGCTCTCGTAGTGATATATAATTTAGCATCTGTCTGACTTGGTCTTTTCTCTTGTGATTATATGCCTCTTCTTTGTAGGAGGTGTTGAAGAAGAAACCCCAGTCTTGAGGGCCGGGTTTGAGTAAATCGAAGAAGGTGGCAAGCTCGTCTAATGAGCGTATCCCTCCGATTGTGTCATCTCCCATGGAGAAGACTTTGGATGATGCCATTCTGGTGGAGGTTTCGGCCTCTTTGGACCGGGCCGGAGATGATGCTGCAGCATCTGAGAACATTGAACCTTCTCCGCCAACTGGTCGGGGAGGTGAAGCAGAGTCTTTACAGACGGTGAAGCAAATAACTGTGGGGGGGCCAAAGACTGGTGTGGAAACCCCGAAGGAAGTTATCATGCAAGATCCTCCAGGTGAGGGGGATGAATAGGATTCATCCTCTTCGGATGACATCCCCCAAGAGAATGTTGAGAACGTTAAAGAGGACTCCGTGACGGGCGGAGAGGAGCAGACTGAGGAGTTAGCGGCTGAGCCCTCTCCTAGTCATGGTATAGGGGAACCGACTTTGCGGGAAATTTCACTTCGAGTCCTACCCCTGTCCCAGTGATGGGGACTGAGGGCGGAGAATGACTCGTGTGCCAAGCCCTACTCCCGTTCTGGAAACCGGTGCTGATGAAGGGAAAGTAACTCATTTGCTGAGTCCTACTCTTGTTTTGATTGAAAAAGTGACAAGAGGGCCAATTCTTCCTCCAGATGCTGCTCTTGTCCCTTCGTCAGGGGTAGAGGAATCTGTCCCAGTTGTAGATGATGCTTCAATGCCTATTATGGCGGATCCGAATGTTGTGGGGCCCTCTAGGGCCGGCTCAGACAAGGGAAAGGCCCCATGGTGGAAGACACGCCCTTCGTTCCTTCTACTTGGGAGACAATATTGAGTCCCTCCAGAGACTCAACTCCGGCGGTTGGTAGTTCCGTCGACATTATTGCTGAGACGGAGGTCGTAAATACCGAGGCTCTGGCCTTGAACCTAGAAGGTACGACGATTGAGTCTCCTGTGAGCCAAGCGGTGGCCACGTCGTCAGCCTCAAGTGTGAAAGCCTCTGCAGGGTTAACTGTTCTTCCGGCCCATGTAGTAGCTCCGGCAACTCCTGCTATGACACCTCAAGTGTTGGCCGATGCAGATGAATATGTAAAGTTCATCGTTGAGGCCGTATATAAGATGTTGAGGAGGGGGTGTCGGCTGTGTTGGACGAAGGCGGGAACTTCACAACTGCAAAGGCAACGGCGATCCCGTATATCGGGTTGATCCGAACTCATCAGGGTTATGACCACATGGCAGAGATCTTGGAGGCTTCTGTTTGCTGAGCTCGATCATCACCTTACTGAGCTCCAAGACATTCGGTGGAATGATTTTTCTGCTTTCATAGACGAAGAGCAGAACAAGCTAGTGGCTAAGGTTGAGTCAGCCTATTCTGATACCATGTCTATTTAGGAGCAGGAGCTGGCCGATGCTGAGGCCAAGGAGGAGAGATTTTCTTCGTCTATGAAAGAGAAGGTCAATCTACAGGAAGCCCTGAATGCTAATATAGCGGAAGTCGACGCTAAGATTCGCCTTCTTTAGGAGCAACTGGCTCAACTTCTGGCTGATTCTGAACGAGCACAGGCTGACCACGTCCAGCTTAAAGAAAAATGACAAACTTCACATGCCATGTGGCCTTCTTGCTTCGTCAGAAGAAGGAGTTGGACGACAAATATGCAGCTGACCTCGCCTCTGAGGCCAGACAGACGATACGTCGTGAGGCTGAGCGTCGCATTTTGGCGACTATAGAGACCATGGCCGAAGGTTTGAAGCGTCGTATTGACGAGCTGTCCGCTGACCCTTAGTTCCTTTATCCTTTATTTCGTTGCTTTTAGTTAGAGACGCAGCTGTCTCTTTTTTGTTTCTTTTGCAAATGTAGTCCTTCTACTTCCTATTTTGAAGAAATAAAAAACTTTTTGGTTTATTCATTCTTGTGATGAATCTATAATTTTTTGGGTGGACCTATTATCTTTTGTGCACCTTAGTTTCTAGGTACAGATAATAAGTTTGAGAAGGTGGAAACCGACATATTTACTCAGAGGTGATATGGACGTGGTAAATATGGGTTAATGGTAGAGCTTTCCTACTCAGAGGTAATATGGACGTGGTAGGAGTGAACTCTGTAGGGATGTATAGAACAACTCAGAGGTGATATGGACGTGGATGTTCTATGATCAATGTATAACAACGCAAGGGTGATTGCACGGGATGTTTACTCAGAGGTAATATAGACGTGGTAAACATAGTAATGAGCGTAATCTTATGTAGTGTAAGGTTTTGCTTTATGGGGTGTAGAGAAGCAACTCAGAGGTGATATGGACATGGTTATTCTCCTACTGGGGATGCAACGGAACAACTGGGTTCCAAGAGCATGTGATTGTCAAAGGAGGGGCGTGAACTTGGTTTGTCAAGTTCACAAATTTTTTTACTGGAAAGAGGGATGTACATTCTGAAGGATTTCAGGAGTAGTATTTGTCACGCCCCGCTCCCAAAATAAGGCGAGCCGAGTACGTAACAACATCCCCAGGCTACGCAACATATGAATACTCCAGTACTCATATTCGCGATTGTCGCCCGTAGAGTTCTAGGATAAGTTGATCACAGGTCACATGATGCATAGAATAATAAATCACAGGTTGATTAAAGGATATTCTAAACTATGAACAAAAATTTTATTATTCTACCCGATTACAACCATTAACCCAATACATATTTACATTACCAGTTACGAAGTTTTACTAGTTGATACCAAGTCAACCTCTTCTTTGTCTCATTCATAAAAACTTCTCTTCAGTGTGCATCTGCATTCTCTCATGTCCTTCATCAAAACCTAGTGAACAAAACTAGGTCGTCAATACGACGAGCAAGCCCTCAGTCAAAGGAGTAAAGTAGGTAAGGTAAGACGATAAAATTATCGAAATTGAATTGAAGGAAAGGATAATTTCAAAGGTATATTGATACAAATTTCTTATCGCATTAACATCTTTTCCTAAAGAATGCAGGTGTCAGGTATAAATGTGTAAGCAATCAAACAATCTTGTATGAAAATGCAATATTTAGAGAAACACTTCTGGATCACACAACTTCTATTTTCTCAACAATAATCCCATTTACCTGGGATCAGGTTTATACTAAATGGGCGGTGCTTAGATTTATCCGTCCCATTAGTATCAGGATCACATATTGTTGTGATATAATCAGGATAACACATGAATGGTTTTCCGAGTTATCGGAATCAAGTGTTATAACAATTGTCGTATGACTTGAAATTTTTCAAGAATATCGGAGCAGGCTACATTGGATATTACAGGGCCGAATTCGGAGATTCAGAATCCAATAGAAAACAGGAAACAGGAACAACAGGAAGTGAGCTAAGCCTCACCCTGACAGACCCGTATGGCCATACGAGTGCCGGTAACAGGAACTGATCAGTTTTGTAAAATATAATATTGCAAATATTTCGAAGGTGTGATCCAAAGTTTTCTCTCCCATCCCAAATGCAATTTTTTACCAAAATGTAACTTAGTTAAATTACATTCAATTTTGTATCTCGTTTTTCGTGTGATAGAGAACACACATTAAACGAGAATAAAGTTAAGCAGGAGATTCCGTCTTAGCGGAAATAAAATGTCAAACTAGAATTTTGTGCGCCTAAGGCAACACTTTCAAGGATTTCAGGGTTATGTTTGTATTAGAAACTTTGATAAAATCAGGAACTAGGGTTTAATCATTTCGATATTTCTAAAATAGCTAACTCTGGAATTTCTCAAAAATTTCGGCAGAGTCTCCTTTGTATTTTGACTCCGAAAAATTCACAAGAGATAATAATATAAATCAAAACCCTGGGTACGCCGACCCCTTCGGTGGAGCAACCCTCAACACCGGTACCACGCAATGATAAAATCTCGGGTATACCGACCCCTTCGGTGGAGCAACTCTCAACACCGGTAAACACATGCAGTTCATATATCTATAACAAGACTATAGAAATGATAGGAGTATTTCATTTTTACCTTGGCCAGTATATATATATGTATACCTTAATGTTAGCTATCCACGAACTTGCAATATTTACTACAAAATCCAACTAAACAAGGATGTTAGAGTACCATAATTTATAATAAATTCAAAAGTCAAGAATTTAACATAAACAATTTATTTATCTCCAAACACGAACTTATTCAAGTAACTTATTCTTAAGATATTGATCATTCTATAGTTTAGAACGAAAACTCCTAAACAGAATATTGGTTCTAGTTTAGTGTAGGTAGTGCTATAATAAATGAGAACCGAACCTTGCAACGCACACTCTACTTATTTGATGAATTATAAATCTTAAGCCAAAATTTACTAAAATATCCATTTGGATTGATGCACTTAAGCCTATCTATAGTATGGGTACTTAACCAATTTGTGTTGTATTTCCATTTTAAAAAAAAAATTATCATAGAAAGCATTCTAAATCATGTCAATGCTGAATTTAAAAATAAATTGCCAAAATACTCCACTTTTGGACCCATACGCCTAAGAAGCTCTATACCATTGATATCTAACTTATTCTACTAAGTATTCCTTGTCCAAAGTTGTCATACATGTTTTTCTATACCATACACATGCTGGTTTTTTTTTTGATAGGTCTCAATTATCCAAACATCCCATTTGACCGATACACCTTTGAAATTATTAATCTAAAGATGCACTTACTTAGATGCTAGGTTTTATTAATCTAAAACCTTCTATGAAACCTTTTAGAGCTAATATTATGCTCAACTTAAATTAATTTAAACCTTTTGAACTATAACAACCCAATTTCAGACCATTATGGTCAATTCCGAGTAGTTGGAAATTCTCCTAATAAATTCATTAGGTTTCCTTCCTTGGAATTTCTAGAACTTTACATTTCTAGAGTGGTTTATTAAGTGAGGATTCTGAATTTTGGTTAGAGACCCATATTGGAGACCGAAACAACCTTACATACTATTTTCACGTATCCAACTCTATACCTTAAATCCATATAGGACACAAGTTTGGATATATATATATATATATATATATATATATATATATATATATATATATATATATATATATATATATATATATATATATATATATATAATCTCCATGTTTCAAATTAAAGTGTAAATATGTCATATATTTATTTAAATCAATTCCCATTTATAATCGTATTCTATACCACTTCACAATTCCTATAATGTCCAATCGTGTAGGACATACTCGTATAAAATTATTTTACATATACAAATATACTCATAGCCATGAATGATAAATATTGCATATTTTGATTCAACTCAATACACCGACTTGACACAAAGGGGTATCATTGTGTCCAATCTATGTCCTAGTATCATGTCGGTGCATCCGAAATACTACCAATAATATATGTTTGTAGTTACTTTCAAATACAACCATTTCAACGTATATAAATTTTGACCGATTCGCGTGTTCAGACTCTCTCTCCTAATAGACCGTGTCCACGTGTCCATGTCACTGCTAATACACGTGTCCGAGTCATATCTTCAAGACATATATATGTATTCCAGATTTGTACATATAAAGGAATTAAATCCAAACAAAACATGACAATAGACAAAATGGAATCAAGTAAAAGAGATGGGAGAGGGCTTGCCTTGGGAATTTCGGTTTTGCTCCATCTTCTCCAATTTTTTCTTCATCTTCAAGCTTCTTCTTTTCCAATTTCCCTTTTTCTTTTCTTTTTTTTTCTTTTTGAAGAAAAGGGTTAGGGCTTTGGTGATGGAGATGATGATGAGTGATGAAGAGGATAATGGTGGTGGTGATGTGGTCGACGGTGAGGGGGAAGCGGCGGCCAGGAGGGGGCCGCCGGCGGTGGGGAGGGCCGACCGGCCGGGGGCGGTGGCGACAGCCATCGCGGGCTTCGCCGGCGGGCCCGGGTGCGCGAGCGTGAGGAAAGGGAAAGGGAGCCGAGAGAGTGAGGGAGAGGAAGAGGGTGTCGAGAGAGAGAGAAAACCGAGAGAGGGAGAGAGTGTCGAGAGAGAGAACCGAGAGAGGGGGAGATGGTGAGGGTGCCAGCCCTCTCTCTCTCCCTTTCTCTATATAAAACCCCTTTTTTATGGTATATGAAATTACAATTTTGACCTCACTGATTCATGCAAGACTTCTCAAGGAGACAGTTGTCCCTATGAGGTGTCCATGTAAATTTTAAATTGCGAAATTTAACCCATGGCTTTTATGCAATTATAAAAAAAAAAATCATTTAACCACATTATTAAATCCTTTTCTTTAAAATATAATTAATTAGGAAAAAAAACTTATTAAGACATATACAATTAGTTAAAATAAATTGAATAAAATATTAAAATATACCACTTATATAAAAATATATATATATATATATATATATATATATATATTATATATATATATATATATATATATATATATATATATATATAATAATTACATATACACACACTTATATATAAAAACCTTAATATACACACACTTATATATAAAATATATATATATAAAATAATATACACACTTATATATAAAATATACATATACACCACTTAATAAAAACTTATTAGACATATACACACCTTATATATAAAATATATATATATATATGAATATAAAAAAAATATATACATTGTGTGTATCTGTATATGTATATAGATAGATATATATGTGTGTATATGATATTAATTGGTTATGTGTATATATATAATATATCTCTATATTATATATATCTATAATATTATATAATATATATATATATATTTTATCT
>JANAVB010029209.1:0-29049 GCA_029216955.1 Iris pallida | reverse complement strand
GTTAGTATACTAGAATATGTAAGACTATATCGGTGCGAGTGCCTCAGTGCACGAGCTATAGACATTGAATACCCTATCGAGGGTGCCTCAGTTGCACGAGTCGAAGGGAAGGAACATAAGTCTAATGCGTTGAATACAAAGGCGTAGAATACGAAAATATTAAATTGAGGCGTGCATCGAATGCACGACGGAAGGAATGGAGAAATAACTATATCAAAACTGCTTACGTGCTCGAGACTTACAAATGATGTCTTCGTGCGAAGAGAACAGTTGTGGACGAATGTGGCAGAACTGTCCAAGTGGCATGGTGCCTTCAAATTGTTTATGGCCTCGGGGCGTTTGTTGATGAACATTGAGTTGGGGCATTATGCCAATTGAAATAGAGATAGGCGAATTTGCTTGGTTGTATGAAAGATAAGTGCGTTGCATGGTCAAATGGACTTAAAGATATATTGCCCGTGCGCGGGTGTTTTCTTCCTCGAACGTGGTTCGCCAGGGCGCTGGGATCGTTCGGCCTAGGGGGACTGCGGGATACGGTGTGGTGGTGCACTTCATTAAGCCGGTTTGGACTTGCTATTGATGTGATAAGCAACTTACTCGAGTAATTCGGAGGTCCTCTGATTGTTTGGGTTAGCACCACACAGAGTGATCATCGTTACATATTCGATTTGAGAAATATAAGTCCATTCTAGCTCGGAAAGCTAGTGACCTTCATATAGATAAGGAACGATGGGTCGAAAGTGCAAGGTACGCATATACCTACACAGATAGATCCTGGATCGAAAGTGCAAGGTACACATATATCTACTACATAGATCCTATATAGAGCGCACTTATAACATGACAGGAAAAGATGGTAGGCATATTCACCTTGCATCGGTGCAAAGGCGAGTGCGTCGATGTTGGTAAGAAGTCACGAAAAACACGAGATTGCTATTGGTTGCCTGCTTGTTTATACGTATTGAAGTAATGTGCTTGCAATGATAACATGCTTTCAGTCTTTGAATATGCCATGAACTGATCCTAAGGAGAACATAGAAAGAGAACTAAATTGTATGCTTGCATGAATCAATACGTTAATAAATGTCGGTTTGTTAAGTGGGGTCTTTGATCAGTACAGCAAGTACGAAAGTACTAATCCTCTACTAGTTTGCTAGCAGGTTCAGGGAATGGTCTGTTGCGGTGAAGCTTCGTTGATCGTAAAAGGCATGGAATGCCGTAGCGTTTGAAGCGTGCGATCGTATTGACGCTCGGACTTGCAACAGGATTGATGCGGTCGAGATATAGAAGGCATGATATATGGAACGGTGAAATCCTTTATGGGCAAGAGAGAACTTGAGTGTTGTAACCAATCTGGCAAATTCAGTTGGGCTATTGAAAGCTTTGTAATCTCAGTTCATTATCAATAAAGAGAATTATTTTGTATACTCTGTTTTCTTCCGTTTGCTAATATCAAATCAAAGATAACCATTTTGAGAACTTGTCATCTTGCCTTACACGAGCACAACTCCAGGCTCGTGCGGCATCACGCACCCTGCGAGGACGATAATTCGGATGATTCCGGGTCGAGGCGTGACAGCGGTGGTGGAGACAGGGATGATATAGTCACTGCGGTGGATGGGAAGAACTCGATGGTTGGGAAAATAGGGGATGGGGAAGCCACGACGAGGCGACATCGATGCAGGGCTGACCAAAGCTAGGGTTAGGGTTTTCCAGTATTAGGGATGTGGTTAGGGTTTGATTTACGATTAGGGTTAGGTTTAGGGATTTGGAGATTTGGGAACGTATCCGGGATTGTCGGACACAGAAGAGAAATGTAGTTTTGTAAAATAATAGAATAAAAATTTGGTAGACATGAACACGATGCACGAGATTTGTTGGTGGATGATGGTTTATGAAAGAAATTAGGGAATGGCCTCTTTATAAGAGTTGAGACTAAGGATTAAAATTCTGGAGGATAACTCTCCTTTTTTAATTAAGTCTAATAAATGTTTAAAATAAAACTTAATTTTATCATAAATCTACTGATAGATAATAATGTTTAATTTAAATAATATTTACTATCTATCAAAATAATTTAAATCGCATATTTGATATCTCAAGTAATTAATTTAAAATCTAGATAACTCCAAAATGATATCCAATGATTTAAACCATATAGATCAAATAATTATTACTACAAAATAATATCTGTTGCTATCTAGTATATTCGATACTATCAAGTAATTTACATCATCTACATAGAAATCTAAATCAAATAGTTGATTACTACCATAATTTAAATAACCTTTAGTATTATCAAATCTAAATTCAAATAATAGTTATCCTAGTAATTTAACTATAACGATATTATCAAAACAATTTAAAACATATATTTTATAAATCCAAAACTTAATTTTTTATAATACTTCGAGAAAATCTGCTTTATTATTCCCAAAATACTTATGATTTCCAAGAATTATTTTTGAAACTAGTTTTAATAAAAACCAAAATAATGACCAACATCTTTCCAATAATATAATTGAATAAAATATTTTTATTAAATAAATTAGTACTCTCAAAACATTTAATTTAAAAATTAGTTTTTGATAAAAGAAAATATCATTCGCGAAGTCTCGATGAAAAATTACCTTTAAGCACAATAAATAAAATAAATAAATAAAAATAATAAATAATAAATAAATAAATAAAAATAAAAATTTTGAAAAATTCGGGAAGGGGAGTTACAGTAATGTCATGGGACACTCCTGGTCCTAGAGACGGGATAACAGGTCGATAACAAGTCTCTAACACCGTAACACATGGGACGCTCCCAGTCCTAGAGATGGAATAACAAGTCGATAATGAGTCTCTATATCGTAATGCCATGGGACGCTTCCGATCTAGAGATGGGATAAGTCAATGTCTAGCAATCGATCTCGGCTACAGGTTAAGTCAACTCAATAGAACAGAGACTAAGGACGACACTCTTAAGAATTAAACAGCGACACAAGGAGAACAAGTAAGATACGTGCGCGTAAAATAAGAAAATAAAAATGACATAAACATGAGAATTATATTATTAAGTAAGACTGAAAAGAATAGCAATATAGAAAATGCATGAATAAACTGTACAATTCGACAAGGTATACTTGCCTGGAGTTTTTTTTCAATCTATGCTGAGACTGCAGTACCAAAGTCTACCCGAGCTATCCATGAACTAATGAATCATATTCCATGCAATATCTATCAACCCCAAATCACAAACAAATATGTATTATTCACTAAATATAAATATGAATATCCATCTTACCTAGAAAGTTTGAGTCATTCTAAGTCGTGTAATACCCAAGTTACCTAAGCCATTTATTAAACATACCATCTAGAACTAGGTTATACTAATCTCTATAATCATTATTCGTTAATAATATGGATTACAAATTCTAGGTTCAAATATTAATTTTGTATCTCGTAAATCGTACAACAAAATCTACGACGCATGAATCGAGACAAAATAATCAACCACAAGGCTAACAATCTTATCTTGGAAATCTATATGATCATTTTATCAATTTTAGCGATATAAGATTATTAGAATCAACTGATCTCAATTTCGACGTACAGATTCTGAAATACGAACATAATATAAATTAATTATAATTTAATAATACTACAGAAGGAGAAATCTCTCAAAAATTGTTAGATAATGAAACAGACATCACCAACTTGTCTAGAATAGTCAAATTAGCTAGGATAGCCTATCCATAAGTAAAATTTTGGACACAGGAACAAAACGGTAATTTTGGGTCAAAACGGTGTCCATCATTGGACCCACTTTGTACTGAAAAATATGCCAAGATCAAGGTTGTCCAAATTTGATACATTATATGTCAGGCTTGACCAGAACGATGCGACGAGTCTAATGGCGATGTCAGATTTGGAATTCGATGTCCCGGGTTCAAAATCCAAATTTTACATGTTAGAAATTATAATTTCGAACGTCCAACCTTGACGTCAATTTCAACCAACCAAACGACATCCTATGAAACTGAAATTTTTATGTGTCAAAGGTGGTTATACATGCTCTGCATCGGAGTTGGTGGTTCATCAAACGAAGCTTCGACGAGGGAGAAACGAATCCGCGAAGTTGGCTCCACGAAACTGTCCAAAATAAACGTATTTAAACGGTCAACTTAGTGGTCGGTTTTGATATATCAAACGATCTAATTTATTGTTGAAATTTTAGGGTGAGCGAAGGGATATATACCGAAATTGAGATGGAAGAATCGGATCGACGATCTAACGGTCGAATTATTCAGAAAATAAACCCAAAGTTGCTGCGATGAAACACAATTCTGACTGAATTTGTGCTCGTCACTGCGGGATTTCGTACGAAACGTACGAATCGACTGGGTCGTGCGTTGGGGAGGACAGAAGTGTAGCAGGGGTTTTGATGGAGACATGCCAGCAAAGGGGGTGGTTGTGGCGGTGTGCGACGGCATTGCCGGTACTGCCACGCTGCTACTGCTGCTGTGCGACGCTGATGGTCGCATGCGTGCCACACCTGGCCACGCACGGTTGTGCAGGTTTAGCAGCCGGGGAACAGGCGGCGGCGAGGTGAGGTCACCGACGGGGTAGTGATGACCCCCGCTGTGCGTCTAATGCTGTTGCAAAATTCTACTTCTGCCACGCTTTAGATGGGGGGAAGAAGCAGATATGTCTTTAGGGTTAGTTAATTATCACTAGTGTGTGTGTGTATATTAGATACCGTCTATATATATATATATATATATATCTATAGATATATATATATATATATATATATATATATATATATATATATATATATATTCCTGCGTATTAGGATATAATTATATATATATAGATAATTTTATATTATATATTATAGATATAATATATATATTATATATATATATATATATATATATAGATTCCTTGCGTATATAATATTATATATATATATAATAATATATAGATATATACATATATATCTATATATATATTCCGGCGATATATATATATATAATATATATATTATATATATATATATATATATATATATATATATATATATATATAAAATATATATATATATAATATTATCTATGTGTATTCTTTTATATATAATATTATATATATATATAATATTATATATCTTAGAAAATACTTCCAAAATATTCTGCGTATATATATATATATATATATATATATATATATATATATATATATATATATATATATATATATACTCGTAGTGCGAGTGGCACGAGGGGGGCTCTCGGCGGGGAGACTCGGGATCGAGCCCCCCCTCCCGCATCCACCCGGCTGGGTGGCAGTAGCCATGGGGTGGATGGGGATGCGCGGACACAAATATATATATATATATATATATATATATATATATATATATATATATATATATTTTTTTTTTTTTTTTTTTTTTTTTTTTGGTGTCCGCGCATCCCCAGCCACCCCGTGGCCACTGCCACCCAGCCGGGGTGGATGCGGGAGGGGGGGCTCGATCCCGGGTCTCCCCGCCGAGAGGCCCCCCCTCGTGCCACTCGCGCTACGAGCGCCGGACATATATATATATATATATATATATATATATATATATATATATATATATATAATATTATATGTGTATTCTTTTATTGTTCCTATACTTTCATTAAAAGTTTTAAATCTTTTGAAAATAAATTATTTAAAATATATCTTTCTATATTTATATATTTAATACAAATAAAACTCTATAAACTAAGCTCTTTAGTGTAACTCCATATATATGTATTTTAATTTATCTAAAATATCAATAATATAATTAATAATAAAATTTAGAATAAATCATAACTATTCTTTAATAATTTGAAATGTTTACCTTAGAAAATACTTCCAAAATTTCTTCACATATATATTTATACCATTTACATATTTGCATTATTTACTTATAAAATAAAACCTTTATACGCTAACATATATATTATGACCAAATTTAGTTAATAAAATATCATAATTATATATATAACAAAATATGGGGGGTTACATGAACTACCTATATATTGGGATTGTGTTCGATAGCCCACTCAAAAGAGATTCAAGGTTAAACCTAACGTGAGTTAAATTGGTTTCTGAAAATGGGAATTAAATATTGGATTGCATTTAAACCTATTTGGCTGCACAAAATTCCATAGAATAATTTCAAAATAATCCTACTTGGTCATGACAATCTGACATAGGCTAGACCAAGGCTCGTTGACCTAGTTTGGAGTCAGTATGGTTTATTGGGCCAAAATAGACTCCATAGGTATATTAATTGGGTCTTGTGTGCCATTTGAAAAATAATTACCACATGGGAACTCGATTGAGTGGCACACCCTTGGCAGGATGTTTCGAAAAATTGGTATTTATTGTGCTCCAAAAATCAAAGCAACAGAAAAGTATATCTATAGTCATAATTAAATATAAACTCTATTTTATTAAAGAAAAATCATCTAAAATAAATAAAAAATAATTTCCAAAAATCAGGGTGCTTACATAAAAAAGCATGAAAAAGTATATAAAAAACTGAACTAGACAATGTAATTAAACACTGTAATGGAATGCAACCTGTAATATGAGAAACTATGATAATCATAATAAAACAAGATAAATACAACTGGTCAGAGTGAGTCAGATAAGGAATAATGGATGCACAACTTAGTAAACTATGTGATTTGAAATACTGTTTCGATATGTGGCCGACTAAGGTTTAGATTCGGATTGGTCAGGCTTGGACATATGTGCAGCTTATGTCAAGCTATGCTTTGGACTATAATTGGTTGACCACATATCTACTTGATATTTCCTCTTTTTTCGTGATTCAGAAAGTCATATCAAGCAAGATTCGGAACTTGATGTCGTATGATCCATATCAAGCAAGATTCAGAACTTTATGTCTTTATGGCTTTATGATTCTAAAACAAACAAGATTCAGAAATATCTTTGATTCAAAATCATGAGTCAAATTAGTATTACGGAATCATGTGTCACAAATCATGCCGTAATATGATTCATGATAATTTAAGGAATAAAATAAAGAACTTGCATTTATTTAATATTGAGAAAGATAAACACGGAGTACTTGCTCAAGTTCAATTTTCCAAAATTGCTCCTTTAGTCCAACCTACTCAACAATACCAGGATTAAGTATTAGGGTTCTATAAACCTCCAAAAAAATCCTTAAGAAATCTTCAAATAAATTCTTAATAAATATTTGCTCAAATCCTAAAGTTCTCATGGTCAAATCCCATAATCTAGCTAAGTTCAATTTATCATTGATCACCCAAAGCCCATAAAATCCATAACCCAATATTGTTCTTAAAACCACATACTTAGCCTTAAATCTTTTGGTTTTAATTAATGAAACTAAGCCCAATCCATTCTCATTTCTTTCTTCTTCTTCTTTTATTTTCCTTTTCTGGCCCTAAGAGCCCAGCCCAGGGTTCCTGATCTGGCCCAATCTTTATTCTGTAATTGCTCTCTTTTATTCTACTCGGCTCAGTAAGATAGCCCAGTCCAACTCTAATAATTCTCGCTTTTTTAATGTCTCAAGCCCATTCATTCTGACCTAAACTCGGCCCATACTCAAACCTACTCCCCCCTCCAACACTCTTTCCCCCCTTCCAACTCTCTCTAGAACATAATAAAGTAGATGGGAAAGAAGAAGAAGAAGAAAAAGAAGAACATATGTAAAAAAAGATACAGGTAGAAGAAAGGAAGGAACTCACCATGCGATGATGACGATTGCAATCAGGGGATTTTAGTGGCAAGGGGTGGCTGAGAGGAGATCGTCATAGATGTTCGCCGGAGGTGACGAGGCGACCGGATCACAATGAGGCCATTCTCTCTATTGAGTCATGGTAGCTCAAAGAAAGAGTCAACGAGGTCGCAGCATCCAGATCCGGAGAGTAGCAGTCAAGATCTCGGCCATGGCAGTGGTGGTCGGTTGACAAAGGAGGAGAAGGGCGGCTCCGACGACCTAATTGAGGTCGTGGTTGCCAGATCTGGCCTCCATGGGCCGATCGAGTGACCAACGACTATGGCGCTGTCGAGCAGAGGATCGGAGGAGGCAGTGAGGAGCTCACTAGACGTGGGAGGGTGGAGGCAGACAGTGATGATGGTGATCTCGTCGGTGAGACTCAGTGCTGTCGAGCCAAGGCGGTGATGTAACCCCCATTTTTTAATATTATTAAAATTTCCTATTTTTCTATTAATTATTTTTGGATAAAATATTAATCGATGGGTTTTAGTTAATTTAATTGTGCCAAAGCCTAATTTAGGGCCAAGCCACAATTGGGATCAGCAGCCCATTAGCCAATTTCTATTTTTACTTTTCCTAATAAGACTACATGTTTTAGCAAGGTATTAAAAACCCTCTACCAAGACCCGTGAATTGGAAGCCCATGATGGATGGATCAAAATCTATCAGAACTCATTTAAGTTAGTTTTCCTTCTCCTCATGATCACAGAACATTGGTTACTCTTTCCTTTTGTCCTTCTTTCTAAACCGATATTACCTCCCTCGTCAGTAGTGAGCATGAGCTTGAGCATGACCACGGCAGCAGCGTAGTCCTTTGACCTTCTAGCAGACCCCAGAAGCTTCCTCCACCGACCTACCCGGCCGATCCTTACCGTTCCTTCCACCGCCTCTCTCCATCCAATTTTCTACCGTTCGATCGTAACGGCCACCATCGACCGCCGGTCTATATAAACAAAAGACACCCTCCTTGTTCTTTACTTCTCTCTCGAACGGCGGAGCCCTGCCAGATCTGATCCTCTTTCCAAAGTCTTCGTTCTTCTCCACCGATCTACTCCAATTCACGAGATCGGCCATCGCGACCCGAACCGAAGAGTAGTCGTAACTGCGGCCACAATCGGCGACCACGAGCTCGACAAAGATCCACTCTCCGATGACGATGAGCTCTTTGATCGGTCGTCTTCTCTGAACAGCCCTTCCGGCAGATCGATCATCGATGAACCATCGCCGGTGGCGAATACCTCCGCTAGCATTGGCAGAGCACGGTAAGTTCTAGCTTCCTCGTTCTCTGCTTCTTCTTTTTTTCTTCTTGAAATTGATGGTTCGATCGACCTTCACAATTGTTCGATAAAATTATTCACTGAACGACGAAGAGTACCTGTCGCGATCGGTTGATTGATCGAACTCGAATCTCTACCGGTGAGTAACGACATTCTTGGATTGATCCTTCATCCTTCTCGTTGATCAATCGGTCGTTCAGATTCAAGACACCGGGTGTTGTAGAGCTCAATCACTTAGCATCGCAAACTCGTATTTTTGACTGGTAAGTTCATTCAGAATTGATTTTGCTTCCTTCCAGTTGTGTAGTTGATCAATAGATCAATTGATCCTTGATTTTGAACCAATAGTTCATCATACTTAATTCAAATCGAACTCTGAATACTTTGCCTATGATTTGCACACTACGTGTTAGGTTAATTGTTGTAGAAAAGCTTTAATACTCTTTTTCATCCAATCTGGACACAAGATTGTCGTGTCGTCGAGCTTGGGATGCAGGTATGGTTTATCGACTTTCTTTCTTGTTTTCTGAGTGAGATACTGGTGACACAAACTCGTGTCATGGAATAGAACACAAAGGGCTTGGTGTCAGGATTAGTTAGAGACACGAAGATTGTGTCAAGATTTGAATCTGGTGTCCAGTATGTGTCTTAGTTAATAGTATTAGGATGGGTTCTCTGTGAATGTTGGGAATGATTTGAATCTGGGGTGCTGATTGAACCTAATGGCTAGTTAGGTTTGACTAAGCTGACCTGAGCATTAGACGTTTAAATTCATGAAGGACTGAGGATAACTTGGGATAGGTTCCTCTGGGCCAAGAGAGTAGGTCTTAGGTTATTTTAATTAAAACTAGTATGGATCGAGCTTGATGATTGGGCTCCTGTTGGGCTGATTAAGTTAGGTTGTTTCAATGTTTTAAACATGCTGGGCTACTACACTTGTTTTAGGGCTGACAGATGGGGCTAATAGGTTTAGTTGGTAGTTAGTTTTCAAACAAATGTTAGGACCAAAATACAGTTAGTAAGGGTGATCTCCATGGCCACTATTGACTTAAGAATTTGGATTGTAAGTAGCAGGCTTTGTTAGTAGAAAATTGAGCCTGGGTTGTTCATATATAAATAAGTAACTAGATTAATAGTGGGCTAGACTAGAGGCCATGATTAAATAGGAAAATTGAGGGAGTTGGGCCAAGTCCATAGGAGAAATATTATTAAAGACAATTATTAATGGGTTATAGCAATAAGGTTTAGATTTATTGTTAGAGTTAGGGTTTTAGCAATAAATAGCTTAATATTTTCTAAAAACATGATTGGTTCGTTTGACACAAATTCTCTGGACTTTGGACTTAAAATCTATAACAATACTAGGCAAGTACATCGACTTGAACTCTGTACTTTGTATTTCTAATTTGTTTTCTATTCTCATGTTGGACACGAGATTGATACGATTGTATTGTGCCTCATTGATCATATTGCGTTTCATTGATTATATTGCAGGAATTGGAGAAATATTGTCTAGTGTGTGACCACAACCCCATAGCTAGGTTATTGTGAATAGCCTAATCGTATACCTCACGTACGATTAAGCCGCACCTTATTGTGATATTGTGGTTTCCAGCCTGTCATACATTAGATTAATATTTTAAATTCACTATTGTATTGACTGTCTTGTTCATTGCTTCAGTTCTTGTACTATTATTTCATATTGAAGGTTAGTCCATATCATTACTTATGCATTTTAGATTACTATGTATAGTGTTTCTTGTCGGGGTTGTACTTTGCTCCTTTTCTGACTGGATATATTGTCGGTGAGACTATTGAGGACTTCTACCCTAGCTACTATGGACCACTGTAAAGGATAGCAGATCTTGGAGTAGATGTTGTTCATGAGAGACTTGGACTTGGACATAGGAACCCGTGTATAGATGTATATTTTTTCTTAATGATGATATAGTACCTATTGATGTAGCTGGATGACTGTATTAATAATTGCTTAGGGTTGCTTTACTTTTACCGGATTTGTTTCCGGACATCTATTGTAAGGATGTACAACAAAGCATAGTGATATCTGTGATGGTCGTGGTAATTTCTGTTCTTGGTATAATTTATAGAAGTTGTGATGAGTACGATTGAATTTTATTCACTCGATTATTTATAAGGTTTATATACAGCTTACTATGTTGTGTCTACCAACGTAGGCTGGGCATTTCCGACTCGTATCCGATTATTTGGGAGCGGGTCGTGACATTTTTTAGTGGTGGCCCATGCAGGTCTCATCCTAATAGTACTTAGGCCTTAGAGTACTATTGGAGAACCTGTTAGACTAAGGAAATCTCATCACAGCATAGGCCGATGGCGTTATTGTCATAGCTAGTGTTACTCACTTTTCACTTAGTAAAAATCCTAGGCAACATAAAATTTGGATAATTGACTCTATTTTTTCCATTCAGGATGGTTCATACACTGAACACCAAGACCACTGAGCCTACTGCAACCGAAGTGCCAGAGCTTCCATCGCCTCCTCTGCTTCCTCAGACGATCACTATCGATATCACACAGCTGATGGGGATCTTTCACAGGTTCATTGATGCTCAGAGTGATCAGGCTGCCCAGTTCAGAGTCACAATTGCAGATGCACTCAGATCCAGGGAGGCTCCACCGGCACCACCAGCAAAGCAGGAGAGTGCTAGCGATTTTAAAAATCTCAAGCCCTTGGACTTCTACGGGACAACGAGGATTCTCTACGCCGATAAGTGGCTAGAGAACGTAGAGAGACTACTCAAGATCGCTTGTATTCCTGAGGACCTTCAGGTCGAGGCAGCTAGCATATAGTTGTACGATGTTGCCTGGGCATAGTTCAGAGAGGAGCCACATCTAGCCGCTCTCCGACTTCTCTGGACAGAGGCCTGTTCAAAGAGAAGTTATTCCCGAAAGTCGCCTGAGATGAGCTTGAGAGCCAGTTCGAGTCACTACAGCAGGGCAGCATGACAGTGGACGAGTACACTTCCTAGTTCAGTCGACTCAGCTGCTTTACATAGAACTTGACGAGCACCCTGCAGGAGAGAGCCCGGAGATTCAAGAAGGGACTTGTTTGAGAGATTCGCCATGCAGTTACCACTAACAGGGCGATGACTTATGCAGATATTATCAAAGTTGCCTAGGGAGTTGAGAAGGACATGGACCCGAGGATCAAGAGGGACAGAGATGTTGGCACCAGCAGCTATTACGGTCCACCGAAGCAGACCAACACTCAGGCGAGGCCACCTTAGCATCCAGCACTTCAGCAGCAGCAGCATCCTTCTATCCGAGTTCCGGCATCACCAAAACAGCAGAGGCAGATCCAGACCCACCTTCCTTGAATGTTCTGCAAGAGGACGGGACATCATGTTAACGAGTGCCATAAGAGATTGGGATACTGCTTAGCTTGTGGATCTACCATCCACCAGGTGAGGGATTGCTCCACAGCCTTTACTCGCTAGGGACCAGCACCAGGACCTCAGCAGAGGGACCCACCTCTTCAGACTCAACAGCCGCATGGACGAGTCTACCTTATGATAGCTGAAGAAGTTGAGACGATTCTAGTTCCGGATGAATGCTGAAAACCGAATGCATTTCTCGTATGGTTAGATAAGACCGTGGATCGCAACTCGCAATCCAACCATTCTTTTAGATTTTTTTTAACATCTAGATTTTCCTAAAACTTGTTTGTTTCCAGTTCAAGATTTGATTTTGTAGTCTCTTTGCCTTATTGTTTGTTTCTTATTTCCTAATAAACTCCTTGTTTAGGGGACCTATCATCACTGATTAATATTTCTAGTCCTCTTAGATAAACCATTTTGAATTTTTATTATCCCAAATTGACTTTCTTTGGAGCAATTCAAGATATTCTCTTTTAGGACCATAAAATTGTAGACTAATTTTCCATTGAACATAAGGAATTATTTTTCAAAATAATTCTAGTATAAGTCAATATATGTTTTTCTAAGATACTTTTTAAGAGCATCATTTAGTTCTTCAGGCCACTTGAACCTTTTCTCATACCAGTAATCAGTCGATGATTCCCAAGAGTTGATGCTTGCAGAACAGATACCTACATCCCTTTCTGTAATGATTATATAAACCCCCTCAAATTATTATTATTTTGTTATTATTTTAATAATTTACTAGTTATTTATTTTACTATTACTTTTTTACTTAATTAGAATATATTATCTTTTATATTAATAACTTACAAATATAATTATTATTTATATACATTCAAAAATAAAATTTTCCACATATATATTTCGTATGGCTAGGAAAAAAATAAAAAATGTGTTTTATAAATTTTTAGAATATATATATTCTAATATATATATATATATATATATATATATATATATATATATATATATATATATATATATATATATATATATATATATTTATATATATATATATATATATATATGAGATTGGCTTAGTACATAGTTTTACTTCATTCGATTATTATTATTTTTTTGTTTTATTTACTATTCTCAAGAATAGTAAACTCCAAATTTCCGAGACCCCCTTCCTTGATTAGAAGATTTGGTGATTTAAATTTGTATTTTTAAATTTCATTTCAAATCCTTTTCTAAACTATTCTCCATCAATCTCATCAATTATCGTTCATTCATTCCTAATAAAACACCTAATCAATTTCTATATCTTTTCCTAATCTATTTTTATTAATCCCTAGGTTATTTCTTAATAGTTCCTTAATTAGTTCCTAATTAGTTCTCTAATAAATCCCATGAGTTACTTCCCTGAAGAGAATAATACTCATTTTAGTCCCACACCGCAGCCCCCATCCTCCAGTATAAAAAAAAATTAAAACAAGTTTCCTTCTTTAATCCCAATCAAATATCCTTCTTTAAACCCATTTATTATGTTATTAATGAAATTCCCACACAGCAGCCACACATATTTCTTCCCATTTCCTCATTTGCAAAACCTAGTCGACTACTACTCCATTCATTCCCATATTTTCTTCTTTCCATATTCTATCATCCCTAAGACTCAAACCAACCTCCTGTTGACCATCTTCCTCGCAAAGGCTTCTTCTCCATCTCTTTACCAAGCCAACGCCAACCCTCTCTCGACGACCTCCGTCGCGCACAACCGTGCGCCACCTTCGCATCGACTCGGCCACTCCTCATAAACCCCGACAGCGGTGCCTCTGGGCAGCAGCCCCCGCGCTGAGCGATCAACGTTCAAAGCAAATGATTTACACATTTTAAAATCGATCACATCATGGCGCACGTGGATTGGAAGTCATAATTGTGTTTTGTTTCAGCGACTTTGTACACATATTTTGGACAATCCAACCGTTGGATCATCGATCCGAAACTTCCACCTCAATCTCGGTATATATCTCTTCCTTTCCCTCAAGTTTCAGCCGTTAATTCAAATATTTGATAGATCAAAATCGATTGCCAAGTTGCACGTTTAAACTGTATTTATTTTGACAGTTTCGTGGAACCAACTTTACGAATTTGTTTCTCCATCGTCATATCTTCGGTCGATGAACAATCAGATCTTGTGCACAGCAGGTATAACCATCTTCTTGGAAAAAATATTTTCATTTCATTATTGCGTTGTTTGATTGGTTGACTTCGACGCCAAAGTTGGCCGTCCGAATTCAAAATTTTTGACTTGTAAAATCTTAATTTTAAAACCCGGGACTTCAAATTCCAATTCTGACACCATCAATGGACTAGTGGCGTCATTTTGCCTAAAAATGACATATAATTTGCTAAATTTGGACAACTTTTTCTGACACATTTTTCGGTGCAAAGTGGGCCCTGCGACGAATCCTGGTTTGACCCAAACTGCCATTTTTTGCCCCTGTGTCCAAATTGGACTTATGGATAGGCTATTTAGCTTTCTCATACTTTATGGACTCGTTAGTGATATTTGTTTCAGCATCCGGAGGCGTTTGTTGAGCTTCCACTTCAGGTGCTATTTATGATTTAATGAGTTCACTGCTAGAACGTCGTCTAGACACCAAACAAATTTTAGGCAAGTATACCTTATTGTATTTATTATTTTATTTCATATTCCTGCTTATGAATCAGTTTATGTTACTTTATCATGATTACTTATCGGTATAAACTGTGCGTCCAGGCTAGACTTGGGTGCGATCAACGGCGTTCGTCGATTTACTGGATTCTTGTATTTCTATACATATCGATTAGTTGCTAGAAGACTACCATATACTTGTGGGATATTTTCATATCTACCTGACCTTGACACACATCTGACACGGTATAATATTTATGATAGGACACATGCCATTGTATCCGACTGATCATTGTTACATATGGGACATATGATGGCTAGATATTGTAACTGCTACGATTAGGATATTAGAGACTCAAGCAGTTACAAAACTGGACTGGTTATGGACATGACTTGGTCAGTGTGGAATTTGGACGGAAGACAGTCACTAGTGCGTACGGGATAGCCAAATTGGTAAACCATAGTCTTCGGATGGAACTATGGAAATTTATGAGTTACAGATGCCCTCTAACGATTACGGATCGTTACGGACGATTATAGATGACTGGTTTTCCGGGTTTGTATATCATTGGCTTTGAGCTACATGAGATATTCGAGATAGCCTAAATCCCACCCATGCATGCAAAAGTTGTCCTCTAAATTGCACACTAGGCGGTTAGAAACACACTTGCATGCTTATAGTTTATTTTAGTTTTTCAGCTTGTATATTATGTATCTTGCTACGTCCCTCTGAGGACCTAGTTTTCTTCCAGATTAGCAGCGTAGTGTTGCCACCGAGTTCTTCCAGAGTTGTTGATGACTATCTTCTCGATACTCAGGTATTGCAATAATAGGAGCATGTATCATATCTTCTGTAGTTATATATACTTGTTCTTATTGTTTATTTCCTGCTATTATAGCCTAGTTTTATAGACTTATATTTCTTCGAGTCTATTCAGGCATGTGAGTATGGGGTGCACACCATGATATACATAGTCCATTCTTGTATTTTGTATTCTTGTGGGTTGAGACATAGATGTATTATTTTGGTTATATAGATAGTTGATCCTTACTGTACAGCTTATACGTATTCGAGCTGGGCTGGAGTCCACTTGGTACATAGCTGGCCATTATCGTGTGGCCTGGTCCCGTATATTTTTGGGATTGGGCCGTGACAGATTAATTTGGAACTTGTTTGAATTCTCTGAGACTCCTCTGTAACCTTATGGATAAGGTTGAAAGACTATTTGATGACCTATTATGGCAGGGCAGTTGTGCACTGTAGCCAATTATCTAGATTATGGAGACCTATTATGGCAGGACAGTTGTACACAGCAACCAGTTGCACACTAGAGAGGCATGGACGCTAAGTTGAAGTGATTTTAGACATTCATAGTCTTTCGGATATTATTGAGACTATGTCCTAGATGCTTCATGTTTTGGGTCCCTCGAGTTGTTCCGTCGATATTTTTGGAAATGGTAAAGTTGATAGAATATTCGGTAACCTATTATTATTTGAGTTATGGAACCAACGGTTCATTGCAGCCATACGTACACTAGCGGGGCAGGAATTCTCAGTAAGTGACTTCAGATAGATATGTAGTTTTTGGGTACTATAGAGACTATATCCTATTATCATACGATTATTAATTTTTCTTGAATCACAGATCTTTGCATCTCACCTCAATTTGATACTAATATCTCATCGGTAGATTATATACGTCTTTTTAATAAACCCTTGCAGTTTCTTTCTTCTTGCATTTCTATCATTGTAAATCATCAATTGATTTTCTCAATAAATGTGTATTGCTAGATTTTGATTCTGTTTCACTAGATTTTAATTTTATACATAATCATGCAAAGATTTTGATTCTATTAATCATGCCTATATTTTGATCGTGTGTAGATTTTTTCTAAATTTTGATCGTTGATCATGCCTATATAATTTTGAATTTGTAGCTAATCGTGCCTAAATAATGCTTAAGTGATTCTGTTTTGATTTTTGACCATACGTAGATATTGATTATGATTACACCATTTTACTCTAATTCTAATCGTGATTATGATCGTGCCAAATTGAGCTTTTTTTTTAAAATTGATTTTGTTCACAATCATGCTTAACTGATCGTGTCATTTATGTATTTTCTTAATCGTACCTTGTCATGCCATTTGAAATTTTGAGGACAAAATTTTTCTAAGGGGGATAGATTTGTAACCCCCATTTACAATTTTATTAAAATTTCCTATTTTTCTATTATTTATTTTTTGGAAAAAACCTTAAATAATATGTTTTAGTTAATTCAATTGTGCCAAAGCCCAATTTAGGGCCAAGCCACAATTGGGATCAGCAACCCATTAGCCAACCTCTATTTTTTACTTTTTCTAATAGGCCCATATGTTTTAGCAAGGTATTAAAAACCCTCTACCAAGACCCATGAATTGGAAGCCCATGATGGATGGATGAAAATCCATCAGAACTCATTTAAGTTAGTTTTCCTTCTCCTCTAGACTATAGACCATTGGTTACTATTTTCTCTCCTCTTCTTTCTAAATCGACATCACTCCCCTCGTTGGCGGTAAGCATGAGCTTGACCATGACCCCCGGCAGCGGCCTAGACCCTCGACCTTCTAGCAGACCCCAGAAGCTTCCTCCACCGACCTACCTGGCCGATCCTTACCGTTCCTTCAACCGCCTCTCTTCGGCCAATTTTCCACCGTTTGATCGTAATGGCCTCCCTCCTTGTTCTTCACTTCTCTTGCGAACTGCGGAGCCCTGTCGGATCCGAGCCTCTTCCCAAATTCTTCGTTCTTCTCCACCGATCTACTCCAATTCTCGAGATCGGCCATTACAACCCAAATAGAAGAGCAGTCGTAACTGCGGCCACGATCGGTGACCACGAGCTCGACGAAGATCCACTCTTTGACGATCACGAGCTCTTTGATCGGTCGTCTTCTCCGAGCAGCCCTCCCGACGGATCGATCATCGACGAACCACCACCGGTGGCGAATTCCTCCGCCAACATCGGCAGAGCACTGTGAGTTCCAGCTGCCTCGTTCTTTACTTCTGCTTCAAATTGACGGTTCGATCTACCTTCACAGTTGATCGATACAATTGTTCACTGAAGGACGAATAGTAGCTGCCGCGATCGATTGATTGATCGAACTCAAAGCTCCACCGGTGAGTAACGACATTCCTGGATTGATCCTTCCTCTTTCTCGTTGATTAATCATTCGTTCAGATTTAAGACACCGGGTGTTGCATAGCTCAATCACTCAGGATCGCAAACTCGTGTTTTTGACTAGTAAGTTCATTCAGAATTGATTTTGCTTCCTTCCAGTTGTGTAGTTGATCAATCGATCAATTGATCCTTGATTTTGAACTAAAAGTTCTGTTGGGTTTTTGGCTTTCCTTTTAGAAACTTTAGTCCCACATCGGAAAAACTAAATAGGTTGTATCTCTATATATTAGCTTTGCTAGTTTAAGAGATGCACATGAGGTGTGGAGGTGCACATGGGTGTGCCATGTGGGATTATTTTCTAAATGGGAAAAGGCTAAAATTAACAATTAAAGCATTCATGCTTTTTGCTCTTGGAAAATTTATTTCCATAGGAGCTAAGCCCCGTAGGGGCTTAGCGACTCGGACTCGGACTCGGACTCGGACTCGGGCTCAAGGGCTCAAGGGCTCATGAGGCGTAATGTGGTATTTTGTTGGCGCACTTTGCACTTAGCGTACGCAGTGTGCGTAGAGTGTGTAGTGTGCGTAGAGTGCGTAAAGGGGCTGTGTGCGTAAAGTGCAAATTACGCTGGTGGCACAACTTCCAGCAGAACGTGTCCTAGCATGTTCTGAGCGGTTGCTCCATGTTCGGGGTGGTTACTACCACGTCCCTAATATTGTGCTAATCTGGCAGTTGTTGCAGGGGCTTATATAAGGCCTCCTCCTTCTCTCTCACAGTACAGAACTAATGCATAGGTAGTAGACAGAAAGTTTACAAGTGCTTAGAGGCTGTGAGAGAGAAGAGAGGACTTGTACCAGCGTTACGTTCTGCACAGGAGTTCAAGTTCATCCGAGGAGTCAGAAGAGCAGAGTGTTCCAAGTTCTCCGACGAACTTGCTGGTTCCTGGAAGCTATTCGTGTGGGGCGAATAAAGCTTTGAGCAATGATGATCATTCACCCCAGCAGGAGTTATTTCATCTTCGCCAGTCATCTTCTTTGTTGGTTTTATCAGGATTCTATTAGCGCACCTTCGGTGAAGTGTTTGCGTTGATATTTTTAGAATTCTATCTGTGCACCTTCTGTGAAGTGTAGCACTAGTAGAATTTCTCTTACGTACCTTCTGTGAAGTGTTACGTTCTGTGCACCTTCTGTGAAGTATAGCACTAGTTGAAATTTCAATTACGTACCTTCTGTGAAGTGTCTCGTAATAACGATTGTTTCTACAATTATTACGAAATTTCAGTTTTTCTATCGAAAAATTGTGCCCAGGCAATAACAAACTCAAAGCTTTATTGCTTCGATGGAAAACGTTAATGTTTCTCTCTTCAATTCTGACTTTTGCAAGTTAGAAAAGTTTGATGGAGAACATTACCAAGTCTGGAAGAGGAAGGTATATCTAACCCTTCAACTCAAAGACGTAGATCACGTGCTTTTAGAGGAAGAACCTACTGTTCCAGATGTTGGGTTTGCTGCCGCAATTACCGCGGCTACTAAACTGCAAGCAAAATGGAGAAGGGAAAATAGTATTTGCAGGCTGCTTATCCTGAATGCTATGGAAGATTCCCTTGCAGAATCATATTCTAAAAAAATATTGCTAGAGACATATGGGAGTCTCTAGAAAAACTCTACGAAGAAGACAAGAATCGCAGTAAAATATTTGTGGTTAAAAAATATCATAAGTGGTTCTTTGAGGACGAAAAGTCTATGCTGCCGCAGGTGAAGGAGTTCCTGAAACTGCGACAGAAGTTGGAAGACGAGGCAATACCCCTCCCCGACAAGTTTGTTGTTGGAGGGATTGTCTCAAAGCTCCCCGCTGGGTGGAGCAAGTTCTATGCAAACATGCATAGGAAGAAGCTGGAGATCACCCTTGAAGATCTCCTGCAGGAAATCTATGTTGAGGACCAGATGCGGGCTCAACTAAAGGTGGACGCACTGTCCACGCAATTGGCTAACGCCAATATGGTTTATACCAAGGAACCAAGGGGAAAGCAGGCGGCTTCCCACAACAAGAAGAAGGACCCTGACAATCTAAAGGTCAAGGAAACTTCTATCAAGAAGAAGAGGCCAAAGTCTCAAATGTCTTGCTTCAAGTGTGGCAAGAAGGGCCACTTTAAGAATGAGTGCAAAGCAAAGACCAAGCAATCAGAGCAAGGAGAGCCTAGTAAGGTATCTATGATCACTGATGTTGTTGCTATGATTGCGCAGGTTGATACGGTAGGGACTGATTCTGACTGGTGGGTAGACACTGGAGCCTCCTACCATGTCTGCTCCAGTAAGGAGTGGTTCACCACCTACACACCTACTTCTGAAGTGGTTATGATGGCGAACCAGGCACAAGCTAAAGTGCTCGGGATTGGGACAGTGGTATTGAAGCTGACTTCTGGCAAGTCTCTGACGCTTCAAGGCATGAAGCACGTACCTGCTATCGCCAAGAAACTGATCTCAGGAGGCCTACTCTCCAACGTAGGCCTCAGGATGGACATCAATGCTGGCCAGATGGTGATGTCTATCAAGGGAACATATTTCGGGAAAGCTTTTTATACCGAAGGAATGTTCAAGATTTAGCTTGTAAATTAGTCCAATGTAATTAATGTAATTAATGAAGTCACTCCTTCTGCTTATACTCTTGAGTTATGGCATAATAGGCTAGGACATGTTCATTGTAAACGAATAAACAGAATGTCTAGTCTAGGGCTTATCTCCAAGTGTGGGGGTAAGGTAGAGAAATGTGAGGTTTGTGCTCAAACTAAGATCACAAGGAAACCCTTTCCTCGGGTTAATCGAAGTACAGATCTTCTGGAGTTAGTACACTCAGATATCTGTGACTTCAAACAGTTCTCTACAAAGGCCGGGATGAAGTATTTCATAACCTTCATCGATGACTTCTCAAAGTATGCGTTCGTCTACTTACTGAAGGCTAAAGACGAAGCATTCGAGAAGTTCAAAGAGTTCAGAGCCAAAGCTGAGCGGCAGACTGGACAACAACTCAAAAGAATAAGAAGTGATCGAGGTGGAGAGTACAGGTCTCATGAATTTGCATCGTTCTGCAAAGAACATGGAATTGTCAATGAGACTACGGCTCCGTACTCTCCTCAATCAAACGGAGTAGCAGAGAGGAAGAACAGAACGTTAACAGAAATGATTAACTCAATGTTGTTGACTGCTGGCCTTCCTAAGTGCTACTTGGGTGAAGCTGCATTAACGGCCACTTTTATTCTAAATAGAGTGCCTCATGCAACTTCAGACGTTACTCCTCATGAACTCTGGTTCAAGGTCAGACCTAACTTGAATATCATTCGAGTGTGGGGGTGTCTGGCATATGTCAAGCTTCCAGATCTGAAGATTCAGAAGCTTGGGACAAGGACTACAAAGATAATCTTCTTGGGGTATGCCGAGAAGAGTGATGCTCGGAGATTTCTTGATATTGAGTCAAATCATATCATTGAATCTCGCAACGCAGAATATTTTGAAGACAAATTTGCTAGGCACAAGAATATTGTTCTTGCGGATGTACCGGAGAACAATGAGGGTGCTCAGCAAACTGAAGTCTTCAATGGAGATGTGGTCCAAGAAGATGTTGTTGAAACAACGGTTGAACCAGAACTAGCTGAGTCGTCAGCTAAGCGTGTGAGGAGGCCGAAGGACTTCGGAAGTGACTTTGTCACCTATCATGTGGAAGCAGATCCGCTTACCTATGATGAGGCGATGAAGACCAGAGACGCAGTTTTCTGGAAGGAGGCGATTGACAATAAAATTGATTCCATCACCTCAAATAATACTTGGGTGTTGGTTGATCTTCCTGAAGGAGCAAAACCCATCGGATGCAAATGGATCTTCAAGAAGAAGATGAAAGCAGACAAAACTATTGACAAGTTCAAGGCTAGGTTGGTAGCCAAGGGATTTTCTCAGAAGCAGGGGATTGACTATTTTGACACGTATGCTCCAGTTGCCCGGATGACCACTATTAGGATGTTGATTGCTCTTGCAGTAATACATAAGATGGTGATACCTCAGATGGATGTGAATACGGCTTTCCTAAATACCGAGCTGACCGAAGAGATTTACATGCAACAGCCAGAGGGATTTGTCATCAGGGGTCTTGAAGACAAAGTCTGCAAATTGGTGAAATCCTTATACGGTCTTAAACAAGCTCCCAAGATGTGGCATGAGAAATTTGACAAAGTTATAAGGTCAAATGGCTACATTGTCAGCGATACGGACAAGTATGTTTACACGAAGTTCGCTGATGGAAGAGGTGTGATCGTTTGTCTGTACGTGGATGACATGCTTATCCTAGGTACGGATATTAGCTGTGTTACGGAGACAAAAAAATTTATCTCAAGCAAGTTCAGTATGAAGGACTTGGGGAAAGCTGATGTGATCTTAGGGATCAAAATCATCCGGACAGACACTGGACTAGCGCTGTCACAGTCTCATTATATTGAGAAAATGATCACTCGTTATGGGTATTGGGATCTTCCAGGGATCGATACGCCGTACAGGTGTGATCTGAAACTGAAGCCTAATTCAGGGGAAAGCGTCAGGCAGCTGGAGTATGCAAGCGTAATCAGAAGTTTGATGTATGCTACTAATGCCACAAGGCCTGACATAGCTTTCGCCGTGGGAATGCTGAGTCATTTTATGAGCAATCCTGGTGTTGAACACTGGAAGGCTGTGAAACGGGTTATGAGATATCTCAAGAAGACTCAGACATATGCACTGTACTACAGCGGAGATCCGCAGGTAGTGGAAGGCTTCAGTGATGCCAGCTGGTGCTCAGATTTGGAGAGCGAGAGGTCCACAGGTGGATATATTTTTACAATGGGTGGAGCTACTATATCGTGGAAATCGAAGAAACAGACTATGCTCTCACGGTCATCCATGGAATCTGAGTTCTTTGCACTTGATACTGCAGCCGAGGAAGCAGAATGGCTTCGGGAGCTCATGTATGATCTTCCAGTGGTTGGGGCGTAAATACCGGCAATACCGATATACTGCGACAACCAGGCGACTGCAGCGGTGGCATCAAATGACCTTTTCAACGGAAAGAAGAGGACTGTGCGGTTAAAGCACAGGACAGTACACGATCTTATTAAGAGAGATGTAATTACAGTGATTGATGTTCGAAGTCAGGAAAATTTGGCGGATCCGTTCACCAAGGGCCTCAAGCGCCAGCTGGTCGATGACACGGCTTATAAAATGGGCTTGAAGGCATTCTGATATTAGTTATTGTATTCCTACAATAAAGTTTTATGCTATTTGTTCAAAGATTTATCTACTATGCATCTAGCTTTTGGTTCAAGGGAGGACCATTAACTGGAAGAATATCAGGAACGGTGGGTACATATTCTATTGGGCATGGAGAGGTTACGGACCTACAACCACTGTTGTCTACTGTTGTTTTCTGCGAAAAACGGTTCCTGTGGGAAGGATGGCTTAATTGCCTTAATGAGTTCTCAGGCAGAGTGAATGCCTGGTGTGCTTTACAGGAAGCACGGTAGAGCAGCACTACAAGGAGTGAAACTCTATGCTACAGTGGGGTGACTCCACAATGAGGTTCCTATATGTGGGGTGCTGCCCAGGAATAGGATAAAGCCTCGGCTTAGCAGGCCAAGTCACAGCGGCGTAGCACCGCAAATTGTCAGTTAGCCTAATGCTGTATGTTAAAAATAAAGAGGGGTGTAGTCAGCACTACAAAGAGGAGGCGTTCCTCATGTTACAGTGGCACAACACCACGATGAGGTACCCGGTTAGGGATAAAGCCTCGGCCTTGCAAGCCATGTCGCAGTGGTGTAACACCGCAAGGGAGCCTAAGGCTTCATGCTGGGTAGTTTGGCACTACAAAGAGGTGATTGCCTCATGCTACTGTAGTATGACACTACGATGAGGTTCCTGGTGTTTGCCATTAAAATTGTTTGATTGAAAACTTTAATACAAACAGAACAGTGTTACAATGTAGGACTTAGATGTAGTCCTAGGAGTACACTTTTGTTTAAGCTGGGTCCTTAGTGCCAATGGAGCGAGTGGTAATGCGTTGACTCCGTTGACGGGCTGACGACGGTTATCGGTTCTCTGAAGGTGTGGATTGCTCTGGGTGCTGGAGCTTGCTGAAAGGAGGAAGACGTTGAGTGTCTGTATCTGCCTCTCTGATGATTCCTTGTATGTTCATTGTGGATTCTGTGTGTGTGAAGGAGAAGATCCCTCTATTTATAGTTTTGCAGGCTGGCTGCTCATGCGCGCATGTAGGATGCGCCGGTGTGTGGGGACGCCACGTGGAGGTTGCTGATGGAGGCGCGTAGATGATACGCCCTAATTGAGGAGGAGAACCCTTCATACTGCTGTTGTGAGCCAGCACGTAGCAGAGGAGAAGATCTTTCTGTTGCTGAAATCTTGGACGAGTTGAGTCAAAGGACACGTGTCATCGACCCATGGCTCGAAGATCTCGGATTTGGTGGGGGGGGGGGTAATCTGGTGAGCTGCGCCTTGATTGGGCGCAGGAGGAGGTTGCGGCTCATACCCTTTAGGGGTTACAAACTGTTTAGAGCGCATGGCTTTTGAGGCGCATGCGGGCGACTTTCTTTCTGTCTTTTGAGATCAGAGATCAGTCTGGGGCGCATGGCTTTTGAGGCGCATGCAAAGCTTCAACTGGAGACTCTTCTTCTGCATTTAGGGATCAGTGAAGGGTCTGAGGCGCATGGCTTTTGAGGCGCATGCTGGTTTGGACGCATGGCCGTAGAGGCGCATACGGATGGCCACGTGGCAGTAGCCGTCGGAATAGAGTCATGATGATGCTGACGTTGTCGACGCTTCGTTCTCTGAAAAAAGCTGTCAACTGTTCAGACTTTGGGAAGCGTGCTGCCAACTTTGGTGTCAGTTTAGCATTTAATGTTTGTGACGTTCGATGGACAACTGAGTGGGCACATTGGTTGGTGTTCCACTCGGCATGGAGATGTGAGGGAGGGCGCATCCTCTGTGATGCGTCGGGTACTGTAGGGCGCGTCTGTGTGATACGCCTGATGCTGGAGGGCGCGCCCGTGTGATGCGCTGTTTGGCTGACGCATCCGACATGTCCTTTAATGACACGGCTGTCTCGCTCTTCGAGTGCTATAAATAGCCGTTTGGCTGAATTCGAGGCGTCCGGTTCATCCATTTAATGCAAATTTATTGCACAGAATTCGGAGAGTCATCCACTTGGCGCGTGGGTTTGATTTGCCCGGCCTATAAATAGTGGCATGGAGAGAAGGTTTGCTCCTCATTCCCTCACGTACTTCCAACATGAACTTGGATATGTGGGTGCATTCGGTTGACGAAGTAATCCCGAGGGTAAAGATGAGACGTCGTGTTGTCTTCGA
Source organism: Iris pallida (assembly GCA_029216955.1). Classification (NCBI taxonomy): domain Eukaryota; kingdom Viridiplantae; phylum Streptophyta; class Magnoliopsida; order Asparagales; family Iridaceae; genus Iris; species Iris pallida. Next base: position 3,389 of record JANAVB010029209.1, on the reverse strand, counting down.
TGCACTTGAAGGTGACTGTTACATCCAAAAGACGGAGTCGAGGGCTTCTAAGGCAGGCGGAAGGTGCCTGTTGCATCCAAAGATAGGGATATTCGGGCCTCGTCTCCGTTGTTCCGGAAGAACCGTAGATCGGAATGGTGGTGCTAGGCTCTCTCTTCCTTCAAAGTGGATGTCGCCCACTTTGATTGTGTTGAAAGCTCCTTGTGCCATGATTTCGATCACGGTCTTCCTTGGTCTTTGGAGGCTCTTTCGAAGCCTCCCCTGGCTACAGCATTTGCGGTGCTCTTCTCTTCCATGGTTCCAGCCAGAGGGTTACATGCTTTGCTTAGTGAAGCACTTATTAGGTGAGCCTGGCTGGAAGAGCGACACATAACTGGGCTCTGCTCGGCCAGGTGAGGTTGAAAGAGTTGCTCATAACTGAGCTGCTGAAGGGATGCACATAACTGAGCTGGATGCACATAACTGAGCTACTGAAGAGATGGTAGGATGCGCCTGGCTGGAGGCGCATGACATCTGCTGCGCCTGGCTGACAGTGCATAGTGACTGCTGCGCCCATCGGAAGGCGCATGGTGGTTGTTGCGCCTATCTGGAAGGCGCATGGTGACTGCTGCGCCTATCGGAAGGCGCATGGTGGTTGCTGCGCCTATCTGGAAGGCGCATGGTGGCTGTTGGCTGTAGATCTAGGATTCTTCCTTTGTAGAAATTCTCTTTTGTATAACCTTTTCTAGACATGTAATAGACTTATATATATATAAATAAAAAGTCCTTCTTCGAATGTCTATGGCTTATTTGATTAGCTGTCTGAGTTCTGGCGCATAAAATGCCTGGCGCATGGGCTTTCTGGTTGTGAAATTCCATGCTTCTACAAGACCCCCTTCAAAGTTTTCAAAACTTTTGAATAAGTTTTGGAATACTTTGAATAAGAAGCATGGAGGTCAGGGCGCATGATTTTTGGGCGCATGCTTGTTCGGGCGCATGCTCCTTTCAGTTGATGATGATGACGCCTTGGTAACCCAAAAGATTAATGATGATCTTTTGGTTGTATTTGTTGTTATCTCCTCACGGAACCCGAAGCGACGGCTGAGATTACACGTCATCGGTTCACGCGTACGACCAAGCCCTATAAATAGGTAAGGGTTGGAGAGAGAGAGAGAGTTCATCTGCTCTGTGCCTTTGCTTTCTTTAGAGTTTTTTTTCAAAACCCTAACTTTTTCTTCTCTGAGAGAATGGCTCCCATGACTCCTCGCGGTGGTGCCGACAAGGGGAAGGAGAAAGCGAAGGAGCCGGCGAAAGTTGTAACGGCTGACGTTCCCCGACGGCCTGTCGAAGTTCGGCCGGAGGTGGTTGGTAAGTCTCGTTTTTCCGTACACCAACGCACATAGACCTTGGGTCTTTAATGATGTGTCGCGGTCTTTGTTCGCCGACGCGCATGGGTTTAGACCCTGATGATGCGCCGAGGCTGCTGACGCGCATGGGCTTAAACCCTGATGATGCGCCAAGGCTGCTGACGTGCATGGGTTTAAACCCTGAATGCGCCGAAGCTCTTCTTTCTTTTGTTGCTTCTAACATTTTTCTGATCTTTGCTAGTGTCAGTAGCGATCCCGCCTTTGAATGAAGTGTTCTTGGAGGCTGTCTTCAACCATATGGGAGTAGAGTATGATGAGGAAGTGATAAACCCCGCTCAAGAGGCTCTTATGCTGGATCAGCCTCCCGAGAGAATGACCCAAATCCGTGAGCAACAGTATGGGTTCCTCAAACGGATGACGGAACGTGGTGTTTTAAAATCTTCCACATCTGATAAATTGACCTTCTTGAAGCCTGAGTTCCTATTCGGAGATCGTCTCACTTCTACTGATGCGACGGTGTTGAAGATCAAGGAGGACTGGTTCTTTACAGCGAATGGGGTGCATATGACTGTTAAGCAACTTGAACGTCAATGGCCTTTGACATCCTTCTGTCGCCTTGTTTTCCAGAGGAGGATGTCTTGGGATCTTACCCCTTCTCAGGGGGGAGCGGTGACTAGCGTCATCCAAATTGATTCTACCTTCGACCAAAGGGATACTTTGACCGCCACACGGTCTGGGTCTTCTTTCACCTGGCGGACTCTACGCCCTGGGAGCCTCTACAGTGACGTACCCATTGATACGTTTGCTTATAGTGCTTCGACCTTTATACATCATATGTTTTTGATGGAACGCTCATACCCGAAAGGAGATTTTCGGGTAGAGGGTTGGTGCCATTACGTTTCCAAGTGGGATAAACTGACACTCTGGATCTTGTCACGGTTTCAGATCGAGCTTCGAGAGATTGGGTTGACTGCCGCGGTCCGTGCTACCCAGGCGGGTGTTGATCTCAACAGGCACATGTTCCTCGCACTACTGGAGATGTTTGATGTCCATACCGGGACCTTTTTTACTCCGGTAGGGGAATTAGGGTTCGCACTTCATGAGATGTACGAGGTGTCAAAACTCCCTTGGGGGTCGGAACCTTATGAAGAGTACTTTCCCACCAACGAGGAACTTCAAGTCCTGGGGGACAGGGCTGAGGAGATGACGGCCGTCTTCAAGGAAGTGGCGAGTCATCATTACTATATGCAGAGACGGGATAGGAACGGGACGCAGCCTCATGTGATCGCTTGGAGAGATTATGTCTTTAGACAAGACAAGGAGGATCCCTCATAATTTTCCACTCTACCGCCGCTCTCTCGTAGCGAAGTGTTGTCCGAAATGAGCAGGTTAGGGGAGAAAAAATCCCCGAAGAAATGAGGACCAGCAGTCAGATGCACGCTCCTACAGCTGCTTCTGGCATCTTGCTTATCGGATGTCACCCAAGGCGGTGTTGGCGTCCTACCTGATGATATGGCTCCGGGATTGCGTGTTCGCGGGCGGATCCGGTGCCGTAGAGAGGGTAACCCGAAACTTAATCCTGCCAGCCGTGAAGCTGGTCTTCGGCCGGCGTTTGGCTCTTCTCCCCGCAATGGTATGTAACCTGCAGCGAGGTTTGAGAGAGTTTGCTGGAAATATGATTCATGACAGAGGCCAAATAACTTCCCGCGCGCCGAACTGCCGTTTCACTATTTGATGGATGGCTGATTTTGCATCATCCCAGTGTGATGAGTCCAGGCTCGGAAGAAGATTATAAGGCTGGAGATGCACTCCTTCGTCGTTTCAATCGGAGGAGCTGGTCACATACTGGTGTCCCTGTTTGTAGAAAGGTTTTATCCCGTCTTCAGGGTTGGGAAATTACCAAAGTTGGTCCAATCTACTTGGGCTTTGAGGCCAACGAAGATCTAAGGGATCTGGGCGAAGGTACCACCACTCTGCCTCAATGGGGATTCCGCTGGTTGCAGAGTATCCGGCCATCTCATCTGGTATACCGGAACAGGAATC
>JANAVB010029208.1:0-43835 GCA_029216955.1 Iris pallida | reverse complement strand
TTTAAAACATGATGAAGAGTAGAGGGCACCACATTATTTTCATAAAGAAAGGGCCTCCCCAGAAGAAGATTATAGGATCCCGTGATCTCGATCACATAGAAAGTGACTTTAGATCTGAAATCGCCTATCTGAAGCTTCAGATGAATCTTTCCCAAAGGCTCGCTTCGGCTTTGATTGAATCCCAAGATAGTAGTAACCGTCTTGGAGAGCTTGTGAAGAGGGATTTTTAGTTCATCCAACACTCTTCGGCATTATGCTTATAGCAGACCCTGGGTCAATGAGGATACGATCTATTTTCATCGTATCAATATAACCAGTGTAGTAGAGAGGTCGGTCATGTCGATTATCCTCCAGTAGCATGTCGTCTTGTGTAAAGGTAATATTTGGGATAATCTCCAGTACACTGTTGCAATGTAAGCAAGTGGCAGGTTCCGCATCTAGCTTCTTCAATTGTGCAAGACAAGAGTCAGCTTGTAGAAGTGCTTCACTTAACGTCTCCCGAGTCTCTTTGGAAAGGCGTAGAAGTTCAAAGAGGGACATTCTAGCTGGAGTATTAGCAAGTTGAGCCAAAATGTCGAAATTATAAGGCTTCTGAAGTCCAAGAGGAGAAGACTTTTTGATTAGCTTATCAAACCGAGCCTGTTGTTTGCCTTTCCAGAGCCGTAGGCTTGGGAGGAACAGGTTCAGTGGATGATTCTTCTTCAGGAGGAACATTAGGAGCATCTTTAGCATCTAAAGGGATATCAGTAGGATCTTCAGGATTTTTAGAATAATCCTTTAGGTAAGGTTTCCCCGTTCGAGTAGCACTAACAAGTGCTTCTTCTTTGTCTTTTGGCTCTGTGTCAGAGGTTGACCCAAGAGAAGTCATATGACATGACTTGATCTTTTCAGCCTTCTTGGACTTTCGAGAAGAAATCTTTTGAGGAGAAGGCGATTCAAAATCTGCCACTAGATCAGGATGGATCTACATGATTTCCCTTGTTTCCAAAGTGATTGGCACTAATCCTTCAGACTGTGGAGGAGGAAGATTCACTATGTCAAGAGTTGCCTTGGGAATAGGAATAATCCCACTTTCAAGGAGTTGAGGAGGGAAATCTCTAAATTGCATAGAGACGACGTTGGAGGTGACGGTCTTCTCTTTTGGAGTAAGAGAGATAGCTCCTGATTTAATCATTTCTTGGATCTTTCCTTTCAATACATAACATGTACGAATTGTGTGACCCAGCATTCTGTGATATGGACAGTATTTAGGATGATCTGTCTTACCAGCTTCATCAGGTTTCTTGATCTCTGGTAATTGTATTTTATTACCTTTTAGCAGACATTCAAAGATACCAAGGACATCGTCGTCATCAAAAGAATATTCTTCTTTGGGGCGAGGTGTTCTTGATTGTTGAGTTGTAGAGACAGGAGTTTGAACATTTGATGCATCTTTGCTCTGAAGATTAACTTCAAGAGTTTCTTTTCCCTTGCGAGCATTATTTTTATTGTTAGCACCTTGTCCTGTTTCTTTAGGAATCATCTGCACTCCTAAACCTTTGAAGGTTTCAGCACTGATTTCTGCAGCTTTGGCACTGACTATGAAGGAAGGCCAATCTTGAAATTGAGTGGACCCTGTCCACATACTGATGATTGGCAACAAGTTTGATTTGCACGTGTCAATGGTGACAGCATCAGGAGTTCCAAGAGGCATCTTCAGAGCTTCTCTTCGAAACCGTTCAATGTATTCCTCTGTAGATTCATTATTTTTCTGCTTGATTCTAATAAGAGCAGACATAGTCATGTCATTAAGCCCTTCATAGAACCTTTCAAGAAACATCTGTTTGAAACCAGCAATGAGGTAATACTCCCATCTGGGAGACTCCTATACCATTCATAAGCCGTTCCCTTGAGACATCCAATAAATACCCGAGTAAGGAGGGCATCACTTGGTTGCAGTTGATCAGTCATCACTTCAAAGTGATTGATAAACTGACTTGGAGAAGTGGTTCCATCATAGAATGAGATAGTAGGAGGCTTGTATTTAGGAGGATATGATACTTGCTTCCATTCTATCGGATAAGGCTGCTTGATGCCTAACCTTTGTAAACCATCCTTCTGTTTGAATGCCTCGAATTGAGTTTTGAGATTCTTCAATTCTTCAGAGACAACTCCCGAAGATTGTGGAGTTGTGGCTTGTAGAGAATAGTTGGGAGGAGGAACAGCATTGTAAGCACTACCCCCAGCTCCAGAGAGACTAGGATTTGGTTGAGCTGGTCCAGGAGTATTGGATTGTACTGCTGGAGGAACTTGTACTGGACTTATATCAGTATCAACTGGTATGGCATCTGATACAGTCTGTCGATTTTGCAACTGAGCTGTCATGAGTTCATACATCGACTTCATTGTGTCAGTCATAGACTTCATTTGCTGTTCCAAAGAAGCAATTCTTTGATCTTGAGGAGTCAAGGAAGAAGAAGGTTCATCAGTATTCCCATCAACCATGTAAGTCGTGACTGTATGAGGGATTATTGATGAACTAGTGGATGTTGTATGCTCTGAATCATTGCTTCGTGTATCAAAGTCAACTATAGGAGAATTACCCCCAGTAGGAAGAGGTGGGAAGTTAGATTCTCCAAGAAATTCAGAATCAATTTCAGGGATCAAATTTCTTTGACTAGAAGCCAGGACTCTTGCTCTGGTGTTTCTATATACTCCATCTGGACTATCAACTCTACCCCCAGTGTCCCGAGAAGTCATGTTGACAGAGGCAAACAAAGGCTCATCTTCATCAGGCATAGGTTCATACTGAATCCTATTGAAGACAGATTGTCGTTTATTTTGACATCTGCATTGCATTGTTACTCTTGGCTGGAAGTCACATTCATGATCACCATGGTCTTGAACCGTTGATTGACATCTGCACTGAATTATGACTCTTGGATAGAAGTCACATTCAGCATGTTCCTTTGATATAGAATTACTCCTTCTATTCTGTTGAAGATATTCCCGTAAATCTGTTTGTGAAGATTAAGGAGTATACTTCCTGTTCTTGGGTCTTGATGGCTCTTGATTATACAAAGAGTGATTAATATGAGCCACATAATTTCTTGCATACTCTGTATCTGGATCTTTTATCTTCATATCCAATTGGTATGGTTTCTTAACACCAGAGGTGCTAAGTTTTGTTCTTAAATCAGTGGAAGGTAACACATTGGTTTTGGAAATATGGAGTTTTCCTTCCATTGATCTGGATATTTGCAGAGAAGGAAGAGTTGAACCACTCCTTTGATTAGGAGTTGGTAACAGACCCTCTTTAATGGACAGATTCTGTGCCCAATTTGAAGAAGTCATAGGAGAAGATATTAAGGAATATTTCTTCTTAGACTCATTCAGATTTTGAGACATAGAATGTCCAGAAGGAAGAGTAGTCAAAAGACCATCTCCTTTCCTTTGACTAACAAAAGTATCAGTCAAAGTTGTTCCTGAAGTAAAAACTACAGGAGCAGAAGAAACAACTAAAGAGTTATTCCTTTTCGAAGGGACTTTGTGTGGAAGACCACCCCCAGTTCTAGTAGAACTCGGTGAAGAAGAAGAGATAACTAAGGAGTTATTCTTCTCTGATGAAATACACGCTGAAACAGACTTGGTTAAAGAACCAGAGCTGTTAGCGTGACTTTTGATTTTAGAATTACACGCTGGAACAGATTTGGCTAAGGAACCAGTACTGTCAGCGTGACTGTTGAATGTGGGATTGCACACTGGAATAAATTTGGCTAAGGAGCCAGTACTATCAGCGTGACTTTTAGAGTTGAATTTGCACGCTGGAACAGATTTGGCTAAGGAGCCAGTACTATCAGCGTGACTTTTAGAGTTGAATTTGTACGCTGGAACAGATTTGGCTAAGGAGCCAATACTGTCAGCGTGACTTTTAGAGTTGAATTTGCACGCTGGAACAGATTTGGCTAAGGAGCCAGTACTGTCAGCGTGACTTTCAACTTTGGAGATACACACTAGAACAGATTTGGCTAAGGAGCCAGTACTGTTAGCGTGATCTTTGATTGCTGTCATCTTCGAGTGCACAAGAGTATGCGTGCTTGCAGTAGAGCTCTTGCCAGTGTTAGGAGTAGACACTGTGGCAGAGACTTTACCATTGACTGCCAACTGATTCTTAGGGACATAGACAGAGTGTCCTTTCGACTTGGCAGTGATGATGGAGGCTGGAGTGGACTTGCCACCCTTAGCCCGCTGCATTTCTTCATAGGCGAGTTGATCGAATTTGATCGTCATCACCTTCTTCGTCGAGCCGATTGACGAAGTGTCGCATTGAGTTGTTGCCATCTCAGAAGAGAAGATGGTTTTCCTCAGCAGAGTCGCCAATTTGTTTTTCATAAAGAAATTCTCTTTATTTGTTGTGTTTCTGGGAAAATTACAACTGTAGGAATCCGATCTAGAAGACGATCGCTTTATCCCTTGGACTATGCGAAGAAGAAAAGCTCTCAAAATTTTGACAGTAGATATCAATGTATCTGTACAATGAATGAGAAAAAGAACTCTATTTATAGAGTCAAAATAATAACCGAAAAGATAACTGTCTTCACAGCCTGTGCTTAGTTGAAAATCACGCAGGATTTAACATACGCAAGGCTGTAAGCAGTTACTGGACATGACATGTAACTGTTGGACATATGGCAATCATGCATGAGTCGTGTGCAAGTTACAGGACACGCAGGCGAGAGATCAGTGGCATGGCTGCCACGTACTCCAATTTGATAAAATCTACGCAGACTTGTTGAAGACGAAATCCACGCGAACTCGGTGTAGAAAGCTTCAAAATCCACGCAAACTTGGGGCAGGAAGCTTCAGGATCCACGCAGACTTCGAGGCAAAGAACTCAAAAATCTACGCAAACTTGAGGAAGAAAAACTTTAGAATCCACGCAAACTTGAGATGAAGATCACAAATACACGCAGACTTGAGATAGAACTGCCAGCTGTCTTGATTTGGCGTGTCTCAACTGACACAAAATCTCTGACGGTGATTGCTTTGTCAGTCGCATTAAATGACAAGAAACCCTTTTGGTATGCCAACTTGACGAAGGCTGAGTCTTGCTGAAGAAGATTTCGAAAATCACGCAATAGACGGCGATGATCTCTCGAAGTCTGTGCATACGTGGCATACGAAGAGACATTCTTCGACTGTTGTGTTGTCAGTCATTATGATTCTGACGTATGGCTGAGCTGTCTCTGCGTGACTTCTAAAGGAGATAGCCAGGCAGAACTTAGCGTATCTTTTGTGCTGCTTCTTGGATCACTCTGCGTGACTTGTTCTGATCAACTCAGCGTGACTTCATTTTTGAGGCCTACACTGGCGACTGCTGAGAATCCTTCTGCTGCTGACATGTCAACCAGGGACGATGTGGTCTTTGCTGAACTAATCCCTAAGGTTGCTGAACCTCAGCCGGTTGATACCAACCCAGTTGTATCCACTTTCGGAGCAGCTGGGGCAGAGAAAGTAGCTGTAAGTGGCTCAGGCATCGCCGTTGAAGAGGATATAGCGGCTGTGAGTGAGCCTCAGCCTCAGTAATCCTTCCCTGGTAAGCTATGTCATGTCTTGACTAGTAAGGAGGTTCATTTGCTCTATCTTTATATCCTTCGGGTTAAGTTGATCGATGGTTGTTTCGGACATACAGGTCCAACTCCTTCACTGCCGACAACGGACATCCTCATGTGAGAAGTTGTCAGGGGGATCTAACGGAAGGCAGTACGCCTCTTCCTTCTCCAACTCATATCGAGGGACCTCTTGCCGGGTCGAGTTCAGGAAGACAAGTAGTGGAACTGCCGGGGCGGGGAGAAATCGTCCCTGCACCCTCCTCGGTTAATATGGCTTTATCACCGGAGGTTGATCTTTCTGCACTGCCAAGTCTTCAAATCCTTCGGGTTGCGGAAGAGGAGATGACTGCTGTTCAGGATTCTTTTCGCTCGCAGCTTGCATCTCTAGTGATAGGGACGACAAGTTCTGGTACATCTTTTTCGCAACCGTCTTCAACTCTCTCGGCTACTTTTCTTTTAATACCGTCCTCTTCGAAAATTCTGGACAAATCGTCGGAGGACATTGTAATACCTGTGTTTGTATGACGTATTTTGGGATACGTATACATATTTTATTCGGTATTGCATGATTCCTTGTTTAGTTTTCTTCATGGCTTGGCTTGGTTTATACTTGGCCCGGGTTTGCTTGGTTCGGTTGGGATTATTTTGTTTCATCATGAACCATGGATAAACCCCCTATCTACCATCACCTTTGATATTTATTGCCATTTCTTCATTCTTTCTCTTCATTACTCATCTTCTTCTTTCTCATTTACTTCCTTACCAACCAAAGAGAAGGAGAGAGAGGTCTAGGAAAGTGCAACTTGCTTCCACAAGAGAGCTCATTTTTATTGTTCCATTAGCTTCTTCTCATGTTTCTAAGACACATTAGAACTTGTCATTTTCCATTTTGAAGCTTTAATTTTTATAGATCTAGAAATTATTTATTTTTGGATTTTGGTGGTTTTGATCTATCAAACTTCTTTGTTTTCAAGTTTTGATGGTTCCATGTTGTAGAGAATTTAATTCTACCCAATTTTGACCTTTAAAAAATTGGATTTGGACTTATTTTGACCAAGTTATGGACTTTTGAAGCTTTGGGTTCAAACCATGGAGTTCTTGCTGATTTGGAGAAGACAGTGAGCAGTGCACGAGCTTTTTAGCTTGCGTCACTGAGCTATGCGTGCTCTTTAGCACAGCACAGTATGGACCCCCATACGCTACCTTTTGGAGGCGTATGACTCGCATACGCTCGCTTGCTTGACAAGGAGTCGTATGGAGTATATACGCTGCCTTTTGGAGGCGTATGACTCGCATACGCTCGCTTGCTTGACAAGGAGTTGTATGGAGTACATACGCTGCCTTTTGGAGGCGTATGACTCGCATACGCTCGCTTGCTTGACGAGGAGTCGTATGGACCCCATATGTTGCCTTTTGGAGGCGTATGACTCGCATACGCTCGCTTACTTGTCAAGGAGTCGTATGGAGTACATATACTGCCTTTTGGAGGCGTATGACTCGTATACGCTCGCTTGCTTGACGAGGAGTCGTATGGACCCTATACGCTGCCTTTTGGAGGCGTATGACTCGCATACGCTCGCTTGCTTGACGAGGAGTCGTATTGAGTACCTACGTTGCCTTTTGGAAGCGTATGACTAGCGTACGCTGGCGTGAGCGTAGCTCGACCTGAGCGTAGCTCGACCTGAGCGTAGCTCGACCTGAGCATAGCTCGACCTGAGCGTAGCTCGGCCTGAGCGTAGCCTGGCCTGAGCGTACCCTGACCTGAGCGTAGCCTGGCCTGAGCGTAGCCTGACTTGAGCGCAGCCCGACTACCCTGGATCTTCTATGGCCCTGTAAATTTATATTTTATTAGATATTTAACGTTCATTTTATATCCTTACGCCTTTTGTCCTGAACTTGATAATTGCGAATTTACTTGATATGTTTGGAATTGAAAATTAAGCATGACGTTATAGTGACCTGTAGTGGTGCACTCCTGACATAATAACCTGACATGACCTGATAGTGGCCCGTCGTGGCGCACTCCTGACAAGTACACTTGGCATGATAACCTGACATGATTATCTCGAATAGCTGTTGCGACGGCTACCTGACATGACATGACATGACCTGTATAATTAATCTGGACACCGTGGACGATTGTGTTTGTATAAATAAACCAGTCCTGTCTTACATCATGTCTAGGACAGGGACTCCTGAGTACCACGGTCAGGAGTACCTACTAAAATGGACTAAGGCTAATAACTAGATTAATACATTAGTCATGACGAGATTTCCCAGCTACAGGCAATCCCGTTACCTGGGCACGCCTTGGGATCTGTAGCCTGCCGTCGAGTAGGGCACATTTCCAGCACACTGTCATGTGTTGCACCCTTCAAGCTACCTAAGGGTACATTCGTTTCCTGGACGATGTACCCACCTGAATTCAACTCTAAATCTCTTAACCCGGGTAACCTGGATGGTCTGCAAGGCTTGTGGCTGTGGAATAATCTCACTGCATCTTGTTAGTAATTAGGCTTGTGACAACCCTAGTTAGTTAAAGTATCAAGTCGTAATTCTTGCTTGGCCGTGAAGTGATTGGACGGAGTCTAACCAGTCTAGTCTTGCCCTGATCCTGTTCCAGATTATTGAATGACCAGAATGCTTGTATTTATTTTTTAGATAAATGTTGAGAATTCCAAATTCTGTTCAGACGAAGGGTTACAACCCCGATCCTTGTTTGGTTTACGGGTTGTAACCTGGTTATCTGAATAGTTCCATGGTTATCTCGTCGTATATCATCCTGATGTGTTTTTTTATTTTCAGTTCTTACTTTTACTTATATCTTGTGCTGATTGCTGGTTTTAGTTCCTAAGTGAAGCCTCCTTTGTGGCACTTGCTCTTTCTGGGGTCTGACCCAGCTGGTTTTGTGTGGCCAAATTTTGGAGCAGCTCCAGAGGATCTACCGACCTTCCAGCCAGATGGTGGCCACTAGACGGAACCCTGGCAACGAGTGGGTTATTTTTGTCTCTCCCACTCTATTGTAAAATTATTCTTTTGAGGCGTTTAGCCGACGAGCACCTGTTTAGCTCGATTGTACTTACTTACTATCTGCCTACGAGCTGTAACATGATTAACAGATCCTAGGGTTGATCATGTGTGACTAAACTCTTGCTAGTCCTTACATTTTGTAACGACTAGCTTCATGATCAACTGAATATATAATGTTTGGGACGCCTTACTATTGTATATTTAATGATCATACATCTTGTGACTTTTACTCACTTGCTTGTGATTGAGACACTAGGCTTGTTCATGACCTTAAGAAACTGTTGGCTTGTAGATAAACCCTCATGTATCTAGACAGCCGTGACCGTATAGCGAGATGGATTCCATTTCATATACATAGCTGGATATGTCTGCCCCCGCTCTCCAGTATTCTGGTTCTGCGGGGTGACATGGTTTAAGTGGTGGCCCATGCAGGTCTTATAGATCAAGGCATGTGAGGGTTTATCGAATAGATGTCTCAATCAGTATTCGTCCTTGATCTCTACTCGTATCTTCTGAATCCCTGGATTGTTGTCCTGATTATATGCTTGTATCGTTGATCTGTCCTGGTCCTTCCTTATTGTTCCCTATGTCGTCTTCTTCAGCGGCATTGTTCGTGGTCCTACGATCAGCAAGGCGGAGCACCTCCCGCGGACCAGCAGCAACCTGGAGATCAAGCCCAGCATTCCGGAGTAGCCTCCAGAGTCGTGCCTTCTGATGGGGAGCCACCAGTCCAGCCAGTTCAGCCTGTCGAGCCTGATGATGGCACTTTAGTAGGACTCGTCAGGACCTTGATAGCTTCTCAAGATCGTCGTGGAGATGTCTTGCAACAGGCAGTGGCGGATGCTTTGACTAGAGGTGGTCATCCAGGGAACAGCACGGCCAACAGCTTCAAGCGCTTGAACCCTCCATTCTTCGACGTTAGTGAAGATGCTATCGCAGCAGATGCTTGGCTTCAGGACACAGAGGTGGTTCTAGAAGCAGCCAGGACCTCAGAGAACGAGAAGGTGGCCGTTGTGCGCCTGCAGTTGTTAGATCTTGCCCGCAGCTGGTGGGCAGCGCAGGCCGTTGGATTATTAGCACCCATTGCTTGGGCGATATTCAGGGAGAGATTCCAGACCAAGTATTTTGATGCCGTGGCTCGGTATGATCTGCAGACGAGGTTCACAAATCTGAAGCAAGGTGGCAGGACGGTCGACAGATATGCGGCCGAGTTTTCCAGACTCAGTCGATTTTCTTCCACTTTGGTGGCAACCGAGTATGATAGAGCCCAGCGGTTCCAGCAAGGACTTCACCTGGAGATCTTGTTGGCAGTTGAGCAGTTTGAGCATCAGACTTTTGATGCAGTCTTGAGAGCAGCCCGGAGGCATGAGTATACCTCCCAGACGATTGTGGATGGGGTCGGAGGTCGGAAGAGATCTCACGGCCAGATGAATCAGTCTTCAGCACCCACTCCGACAGCCAGGGCTTTGACTATTGGAGCTCCGAGGCGAGCGGCCTCAGTAACGTCGGTTCAGCATTCGACTCCGACACACCCTCAGCAGCAGAAGCAGAAGCAACCTTCCGCAGTGGGTTGTTCTCATTGTGGGAAGCCAGGCCATGTGGTGGCAGAATATCGAAGGGCACAGGGATTGTGTCTGGCTTGTGGAGCACCAGACTATAGGGTTGGATCCTGCTCGAATAGGGGTGGTTCATCATCGTCCAACCTTTCTAGCTCTTCGGTGAGAGGACCAGCTCTGGTCCAGCAGCAGCAGTATCCATTGCCGAGGCCCTTGCCGCCTCAGACCCAAGTATTCCAGCAGCAGAACCCCCAGCAGTATGTACAAGCCCAGGCCCAGAGTCAGAATAGGTGGCAAGGATTTCAGCAGAGGGGACCAGCACCCCGAGGGCACGGTCAGGCTATGGTGATGATCGTAGAGGAAGGATTGGCACCAGAAGAGGTAGTGGCAGATACTATTCTCGTCAACTCCTTTCCAGCTTCAGCTTTATTTGATTCTGGTGCATCGCATTCATTTATGTCTGCACGATTCGCGATACGGGTAGGATTGGAGCTCGAGTCATTATCAGAAAGGCTTAATATACTTACTGGTAACGGAATTGTGGGTGTAGATAGAGTGTTTTCCTCGTGTCGGATCGTAGTTAGCGGTAGAGAATTCCTCGCTAGATTGATAGAGTTCCCGATGGCCAATTATGATGTGGTCCTAGGGATGGATTGGTTGAGGAACCAGTATGCTAGGATAGACTGCCATATTGGCAGGGTTGTTTTTAGCATTCCAGGCGAGCCGGAGTTTTCTTTCTCCCGAGGCGAAGTTGAGTCATCTCCTCCAGTATTGCGGATGGCAGTAGCAGCAGTTCAGTTGCCCAGGATAGTCGAGGAGTTTTCAGATATTTTCCCAGAAGAACTTCCAGGTATGCCTCCGGAGCGGGAGATCGAGTTCACTATAGACTTGATTCCCGGGACAGCCCCAGTGTCAGAGAGAGTCTACAGGATAGCGCCGTCAGAGTTGGAGATATTATACAAGTTGATTGAAGAACTCAGAACCAAGGGATTCATTCGTGCTAGTGGATCGCCTTGGGGAGCCCCGATGCTTCTTGTGAAAAAGAAGGATGGTAGGTCCAGGTTATGTTATCGTACCTTGAACTCAGTGACAATCAAGAACAGATACCCTCTTTCGAGGATAGATGACTTGTTTGATCAACTCAAGGGGGCTTCAGTATTCTTGAAGATTGACTTGCGCTCAGGTTATCATCAGATCAGAGTCAGAGAGCAGGACATCCCGAAGATAGCTTTTAGATCGAGATATGGGCATTGGAAATTCCTTGTTATGCCTTTTGGAACAACCAATGCGCCGACGGTATTCATGGACCTCATGAATCGCATCTTCATGACTTACTTGGATCAGTTTATGATTGTGTTCTTGGATAACATTCTGGTCTACAGCAAGAGTGAGGCAGAGCATGAGCAGCATCTCCGTATAGTTCTTCAGATCCTCAGAGAGCACCAGTTATATGTCAAGTTCAGTAAATGCGAGTTCTGGCTCGATCGTATTTCGTACTTGGGTCATATCATCACTCGAGAAGGAGTAGAAGTGGATCCCCAGAAGATTGTGGCTATTGAGTCATGGCCAGTGCCCAGCACAGTTGTAGAGGTTCGTAGTTTTCTTGGATTGGCCGGCTACTACCGGCGGTTTGTTTCGGATTTTGCTCGAATTTTAGCGCCATTGACGCAGTTGACCCGCAAGGATGCGCAGTTTGCTTGGACAGCAGAGTGTCAGAGTTCTTTTGAGCAGTTGAAGCGAGGCCTGATAACAGCTCCTATTCTCACGCTTCCAGATGGGACCGGAGGATTCTCAGTGTACTGTGATGCTTCAGGCAGAGGTTTAGGATGTGTTCTGATGCAGCATGGGAAGGTAATAGCTTATGCGTCACGACAACTTCGTGATCATAAGAGGAATTACCCAACCCATGACTTGGAGCTGGCAGCAGTGGTGTTTGTACTTAAGTTGTGGAGGCACTACTTGTATGGAGACAGGGTGGATATTTTTACCGACCACAAGAGCCTGAAGTATGTTTTCACCCAGAAGGATCTTAACATGCGTCAGAGAAGGTGGCTGGAGCTTCTTGTGGATTATGATGTCAACCTGCAGTATCATCCTGGGAAGGCTAATATTGTTGTGGATGCATTGAGCAGGAGAGCGGGAGTTTATTTTCTAACAGCGCAACCAGAGCTGTTAGCAGATCTTCAGAAGATGGGTATTGAAGTTGTCCTCCCTTCCAGTATGGTATTGATGGCCAGTATACAAGTTTAATCCACTATAGTCGAGAGGATCCGGATGGCACAGTCGGCAGATTCCAAGCTTCAGCGACTCAGAGCAGAGTGTGAGGCAGGACGAAGACCAGAGTTATGCATTCATGAGGATGGTACACTTCGACATGGTAAGCATCTTTGTGTACCCAGTGGAGATATTCGGCAGGAGATCATGTCAGAAGCGCACAGTTCGCAGTATTCAATCCATTCCGGCAGTACGAAGATGTACTGTGATATCCGTCAGCACTTCTGGTAGAATGGCATGAAGCGGAAGATAGCTCGGTTTGTCTCTCGGTGTTTGGTTTGCCAACAAGTTAAGGCCGAACATCAGAGACCGGCTGGACTTCTTCAGCCTTTGCCCATTCCAGAGTGGAAGTGGGAGCATGTGACCATGGATTTTGTGACTGGACTACCTAGATCTCCAGCTGGTAGAGATGTTATCTGGGTTATAGTTGACAGGCTCACGAAAGTGGCTCACTTTCTTCCATTCAGAGTTGGTCAGTCGACGGCTCAGTTAGCAGAGATGTACCTCAGGCAGATTGTCAGATTGCACGGTGTGCCAGTTAGTATCATCTCAGACCAAGATTCAAGATTTACATTGCACTTTTGGCGTAGCTTGTAAGAGAGTTTGGGAACTCATCTCCAGTTCAGTTCCGCATATCACCCGCAGACAGATGGCCAGTCGGAGTACACGATCCAGACACTTGAAGACATGTTGCGGTCTTGTACACTTGACTTCGGTAGTTCATGGGAAGATCACTTGTACCTAGTGGAATTCTCGTACAATAACAGTTTCCAGGCCAGTATCCAGATGGCACCGTTCGAGGCACTGTATGGTAGGAAGTGCAGATCCCCGCTAGCCTGGGATAATATTGGAGAGAGACAGATGCTCGGTCCAGAAATGATTGCCCAGACAGTTGAAGTGGTCAGGCGAGTCAGAGATCATCTTCGAGTTGCCCAAGATCGCTAGCGCCGTTGGGCCGATTCTCATCGGCGCCCTCTCGAGTTTTCGGTCGACGATCATGTATTCCTGAGGATTTTGCCTAACCGTGGCATCATTCGTTTCGGCGTACGGGGCAATCTTAGTCCTAGGTATATAGGATCGTTCGAGATTCTGGAGCGAGTAGGAGATGTATCCTATCGTCTCGCTCTTCCACCATCGCTAAGCGAGGTGCATGACATGTTCCATGTATCCCAATTACGACGGTATATCCCGGACCCGAGCCACATCCTGGATCATTCGGAATTGATTGTTGGTACCAACCTTTCGTATGAGGAGAGGCTCGTGTCTATATCGGACCGAAGAGAGAAGATCCTCAAAAACAAGACTATCAAGTTAGTCCGAGTTGCTTGGGGTCATCACTCTTTGGGAGAGTCAACGTGGGAGCGTGAGGATGATATCCGATCACGATATCCCGACTTGTTTGACTCGTGAGGTATAAAGTCTTTCTTATGCCTCATGCCTTCGATTCCTTGCTTGAATGAGTGATTGTATGCCTAGTTATAGCTTGCATGTGATTAATATAGCTTGTCATTGCTCCTCTAGCCTCTTAATTAAATTTTGAGGACGAAATTCTTTTAAGGTGGGTAGAGTTGTAATGCCTGTGTTCATATTACGTATTTTGGGATACGTATACGTATTTTATTCGGTATTGCATGATTCCTTGTTTAGTTTTCTTCATGGCTTGGCTTGGTTTATTCTTGGCCCGGGTTGGCTTGGTTCGGTTGGGATTATTTTGGTTCATCATGAACCATGGATAAACCCCCTACCTACCACCACCTTTGATATTTATTGCCATTTCTTCTTTCTCGCTCTTCATTACTCATCTTCTTCTTCCTCATTTACTTCCTTACCTACCAAAGAGAAGGAGAGAGACGTCTAGGCAAGTGCAACTTGCTTCCACAAGAGAGCTCATTTTTATTGTTCTATTAGCTTCTCCTCATGTTTCTAAGACACATTAGAACTTGTCATTTTCCATTTTGAAGCTTTAATTTTTGTAGATCTAGAAATTATTTATTTTTGGATTTTGGTGGTTTTGATCTATCAAACTTCTTTGTTTTCAAGTTTTGATGGTTCCATGTTGTAGAGAATTTAATTCTACCCAATTTTGACCTTTGAAAAGTTGGATTTGGACTTATTTTGATCAAGTTTTGGACTTTTGAAGCTTTGGGTTCAAACCATGGAGTTCTTGCTGATTTGGAGAAGACAGTGAGCAGTGCACGAGCTTTTTAGCTTGTGTCACTGAGCTGTGCGCGCTCTTTAGCGCAGCACAGTATGGACCCCCATACGCTGCCTTTTGGAGGCGTAAGACTCGCATATGCTCGCTTGCTTGACAAGGAGTCGTATGGAGTACATACGCTGCCTTTTGGAGGCGTATGACTCGCATACGCTCGTTTGCTTGACAAGGAGTCGTATGGAGTACATACGCTGCCTTTTGGAGGCGTATGACTCGTATACGCTCGCTTGCTTGACGAGGAGTCGTATGGACCCCATACGCTGCCTTTTGGAGGCGTACGACTCGCATACGCTCGCTTGCTTGACAAGGAGCCGTATGGAGTACATACGCTACCTTTTTGAGGCATATGACTCGCATACGCTCGCTTGCTTGACGAGGAGTCGTATGGACCCCATACGCTGCCTTTTAGAGGCTTTTGACTCGCATACGCTCGCTTGCTTGGCGAGGAGTCGTATTGAGTACCTACGCTGCCTTTTGGAAGCGTATGACTTGCGTACGCTGGCCTGAGCGTAGCTCGACCTGAGCGTAGCTCGGCCTGAGCGTAGCCTGGCCTGAGCGTAGCCTGACCTGAGTGTAGCCTGGCCTGAGCGTAGCCTGACTTGAGCGCAGCCTGACTACCCTGGATCTTCTATGGCCCTGTATATTGATATTTTATTAGATATTTTATTAGATATTTTATTACATATTTAACCTGACATGACCTGATAGTGGCCCGTCGTGGCGTACTCCTGACAAGTACACTTGGCATGATAACCTGACATGATTATCTCGAATAGTTGTTGCGACGGCTATCTGACATGACATGACCTGTATAATTAATCTGGACACCGTGGGCGATTGTGTTTGTATAAATAAACCAGTCCTGTCTTGCATCATGTCTAGGACAGGGACTCCTCAGTACCACGGTCAGGAGTACCTACTAAAATGGACTAAGGCTAATAACTAGATTAATACATTCGTCATGACGAGATTTCCCAGCTACAGGCAATCCCGTTACCTGGGCACGCCTTGGGATCTGTAGCCTGCCGTCGAGTAGGGCACATTTCTAACACACTGTCATGTGTTGCACCCTTCAAGCTACCTAAGGGTACATTCGTTTCCTGGACGATGTACCTACCTGAATTCAACTCTAAATCTCTTAACCCGGGTAACCTGGATGGTCTGCAGGGCTTGTGGCTGTGGAATAATCTCACTGCATCTTGTTAGTAATTAGGCTTGTGACAACCCTAGTTAGTTAAAGTATCAAGCCGTAATTCTTGCTTGGCCGTGAAGTGATTGGACGGAGTCTAACCAGTCTAGTCTTGCCCTGATCCTGTTCCAGATTTTTAATGACCAGAATGCTTACCGATAAATGGTGAGAATTCCAAGTTCTGTTCAGACAAAGGGTTACAACCCCGGTCCTTGTTTGGTTTACGGGTTGTAACCTGGTTATCTGAATAGTTCCATGGTTATCTCGTCGTATATCATCCTGATGTGTTTTTTTATTTTTAGTTCTTACTTTTACTTATATCTTGTGCTGATTGCTGGTTTTAGTTCCTAAGTGAAGCCTCCTTTGTGGCACTTGCTCTTTCTGGGGTCTGACCCAGCTGGTTTTGTGTGGCCAGATTTTGGAGCAGCTCCAGAGGATCTACCGACCTTCCAGCCAGATGGTGACCACTAGACGGAACCCTGGCAACGAGTGGATTATTTTTGTCTCTCCCACTCTATTGTAAAATTATTCTTTTGAGGCGTTTAGCCGACGAGCACCTGTTTAGCTCAATTGCACTTACTTACTGTCTGCCTACGGGCTGTAACATGATTAACAGATCCTAGGGTTGATCATGTGTGACTAAACTCTTGCTAGTCCTGACATTTTGTAACGACTAGCTTCATGATCAACTGAATATGTAATGTTTGGGACGCCTTACTATTGTATATTTAATGATCATACATCTTGTGACTTTTACTCACTTGCTTGTGATTGAGACACTAGGCTTGTTCATGACCTTAAGAGACTGTTGGCTTGTAGATAAACCCTCATGTATCTAGACAGCCGTGACCGTATAGCGAGATGGATTCCATTTCATATACGTAGCTGGCTATGTCTGCCCCTACTCTCCAGTATTCTGGTTCTGGGGCGTGACAGACGTGATTGATAGTTTCTGTCGCCATTTAAAACGAGGGGTCAAAGCTGCCTTGGAAAGAGGGACATCTTTTGTTCTGGCTCGTCAATGTGCCCGCGGTCAAATTGAACTTCTCAGAACCCTCCCTGATGGGGCAGGGATGGTCGACCTCTTCGAGCCCAAATTAGTAGAAGCTGATAAGCTCGTGACTCAGTTTCAAGGGCTGCGATAACTTGATATGTCTTTGGCAATAGATCAGGAGCGCGCCTTCCTTATAACAGCCATGGAAAAGGTAAAGATGGTACTGGATACATCTAAGCCTGCTCTAGTGAAGGACCTTTAAGATCTGTCTCTGAGGTACGATCAACTAAGCCGTAGAGGAGAGGACTGTTTGGCTTGGGAAGAGGCTGCATCTCGTATGATAGCCGATACCAAGGAGCAGATGCTCCAACTTCAAATAAAGTTAGCTTCTTTAGAATTTGAGCTCCAGGCCTCCCGTAAAGATAAGGAGTTAATTTATCGAGAGACCGACCAGGTCATCCGAACCCCTGCTGCCCTAGTGTGTGCGCTGAAGAAACTTGAAGACCGTTGGCAGGCCCATGCGTATCTCGAGGATGCAGAAAGGTTGACTCAAGAGGCCGAGCGTCGGGCCACACTGAGGATTGAGCGGTCGACAACCAGGCTAATGGACCGGCTCAGAGAACTGTGCGTCGCCGAACCATAATCAAATTTTTCTCTCTTTTATTATTATGTCCCTCCATTTCTTTTTTAAAACAGGGATGTGGTCCCAGGAAAATGTAACACTTTTGACTTAAAATGAATGAGTATGTTTACCTCATCTTTTATTTATGGTATCTGTTGTGTTTGTAGAGTATATTTGGTGTTATGGTACTCGCCCCACTGGGGGACTTTCTATGGACCTATTACCCTTGACATACCTTGGTTTTAGGTATGGATAATAAGTTCGATAGAGAAACCTGGCATATTTACTTGAACGTGGTAAACATGAGGTTTGATGATAGAACCTTCCTACTCAGATGTACGGGGGACATGGTAGGGATGGGCCCAATGTAGATACATAGAACAACTCCGTGGTAAGGTGGACGTGAAAGTTCTATGTATTGGGCGAAAGAATGCCATGGAATAACTGGGTTCCAGAGGCATGTGATGATGAAGAAAGAGGTGCATGTACTAGAGGACCTAGTACAACATTTGTGGTCAGCTGCGGACATTTGTGGTCAACTGTGGACATTTGTGGGCCTATTACCCTTGGCGTACCCTAGTTTTGGGTACGGGTAATAAGTCGAGAGAAAACCAACATACTTACTCAGAGGTAATGAGGACGTGGTAAATATGGGGGTTTTACAACGGAGTCTTTCTACTATGTCGTAATGAGGACGTGGTAGGAGTGGACTCAATGAAGGATACATAGAATAACTCAGAGGTAATATGGACATGGAAGTTCTATGTAAGGGATAATTTTTTTGTGATGGAAGAGAAACAACTCAGAGGTGATTTATTTCAAAAATTTTGTGGACCTGTTACCCTTTTTTATGCACTGAAAGTGCGGGTAACAGATTCTGAGGAAAATGCTTTTTTAGGAAGGAATTTCGGAAGTATGATCATACACGACTTGCTACCCAAAAGATAAATTCATTTCGGGTGACCAGAGTGTAAGTTCAGCTGTATCTAAGGGTATATAACTCAACAATCCGGTTGATTCGGAGGGTGTCGTTTAGACATAATATTTCTTCAGGAACTTGTCGTTGATGGGCATCACGAGCAAGTCTCCATTTTGCTTTGTAAGACGGTATGCACCATTGGAGAATAAAGCCTCAATGATAAATGGGCCATCCCACTTGGGTTGGAACTTGCCGGCGATTTTATGAGTTATAACCATCGACCTGCGAACTGCCAAGACGAGATCGCCTACTTAGAATATCCTTAGTTTGACCTTTTTGTTGAAGGCACCAGAGATACGTGCTTGATAAAGCTCGATTCATTGTTGAGCTAGCAGGCGCTTCTCATCTAAGGCCTCCAATTCTTGTAGCCGACGACGGTAATTATCATCCGACGTTAGTCCATAAGTGAGGGCGACGCGGAGCGAGGGGATTTGAGTTTCTAATGGGAGAACTGCCTCACTTTCGTATACCAAAGAGAATGGTGTGTTCCCAGTGGCTATCTAGACTGTAGTACGATACGTCCATAAGCATTCGCCAAGCTTTTCATTCCAGTCGCGTTTGTTTGAAGACACGAACTTCTTGAGAAGCTTGATTATGGTTTTGTTGAATGCTTCAGCCAGACCATTAGTCATCGGGTTGTATGGTGTTGAAGCAACATTCTGAATTCGATGTTTATCGTAAAACCGATAGAAGGCGTGGCTTGCGAACTACGGACCATTGTCGTGAATGATCCTTCGAGGTAGCCCAAAGCAATAGATGACGTGATGCTTGACGAAGTTGATCACATTTGATGTCTTCACTTCTGCAAGCGGAACAGCTTCTGCCTATTTGGAGAAGTAGTCCGTAATTGTAAGTATAGCCGTGTCCTCTGGATGAAGGCGGGGTGATTGGACCATTGATATCCATTCTCCATGCCTCAAATGGTCAAGATGCCACCGTCGGATGTAGGAATTCGGATGGCTGGTGTATGAAATCCGCATGGACCTGACAAGCTTTATATTTTCTTGCATAGTCTATTGTATCTGCTGCCATCATAGGCCAGTAATAGCCCATCCGGCGAAGGCGGTCTTGTAATTTAGGACCAGGCTGATGGGCCCCGCAAATGCCGTCGTGAGCTTCGCGTACGGCTTCTTTGGCTTTTGTATTTGACAAACATCGGAGTATAGTAATCCATCATAGGATCGCCGATACAGCATTTTTGTCTCTGTATCATAGAAGAATTTGAGAGAACATCTTATAATAGAAGTGGCTTCTTTCGGATTTTCTGGCAAGATACCATAGACTACGAAGTCGATAAATGGAAGTCTCCAGTCCTGTGTTTCATCGACCGTCAGGACAGAATAACTCACGACAAATTGCATGTTGTTCTTAGGACAAACCAATTAATGGGCTATTACGTCAACCAAATGATGAGCATGATTTCGAACCGCCAGGGAAGGGGCAAGGCCCGCTAGGGCATCGGCTTCAATATTCTGGAGTCTGGGAAGATGTTCTATGAAGAAGCCTTCCAAGGACGTAATGATGTCGATTGCTATTTGATGATAGGGGATCATGTCTTCATGGCAAACTTTATATGAACCTCGGATCTGATTAACGATTAACTGTGAATCGCCATATGCTTCCAGGTATTCTACCCTTAGTTCCTTTGCAAGTCGAAGACCGATAACCAAGGCATTGTATTCAGCCACGTTATTTGAACAAGGTTCCGTGAGGGAGTATGCCTGATTGATTACCAACCCAAAGGGAGAAATCAGTACCACTCTGACTCCAACGACGATATTGCCCTTGGATCCGTTTCTTGAAGCACCATCGAAGAACATCTGCCAGACGGAGTCATGGGAAGCCATATTTGAATTGGCGACCTCGTATGGATCTCTTCATATATTCTGGTTGTCTCCGAACCTGGATGGACAGCTAAAAAGTCTGCCAAAGCTTGACCTTTAACAGCCTTCTGCGGGACGAAGATCATATCATAGGAGGACAGTAGTATCGTCCATGTAGCGAGGCGAGAGCTGAGTGCACCTGGTTTGGTCATGAGGACCCTGAGGGGATTGACTCGTGATATAACATGGATGGTCTGTCCCGTAACATAGTATCGCATCTTCTGAATGGCGAACACCAAAGCGAGACATTCCTTCTCCACATCGGTGTATCTATGCTCAGGCCCTATCATCATTCGGCTGAGGTAATATATAGCTCGTTCATGCCCCGCATCATTGTTTTGTGCTAGTAGAGCACCGAAGGAATGCTCCATCGCTCATACCTAAAGCAAAAACGGCTTTCCAGCAACCGGGGCCACCAGGACTGAAGGTTTCGACAGATATTCTTTAATATTGTCAAAGGCACGTTGGCACTCTTCATCCCATACGAAGGAGACGCCTTTCTTCATGAGGTGTGTGAATGGTTGACATCGTCCGGAGAGGTTAGAGATAAACCTCCTGATATAAGCTAGTCTTCCATGAAGGCCTCTGAGCTCACGGAGATTTCTCGAGGGACCCATCTCCATGATTGCCTTTATTTTCTCAGGGTCTATTGGATACCCTGGGAGGTAATGACAAAACCCAAGAATTTTCTACTGGATACGCACAAGAAGGATTTGGTGGAATTCATCTTTAAATTGTGTGCTCGTATCAGGTCGAATACTGTCCTCAGATCGTGCAGGTGTTCTTCCTTAGAGCAGCTTTTAACGGTGATGTCATCGACATAACATTCTACTGTCTTACGCAGGTGGTCTCTGAAGATGACACTCATGGCTCATTGATATGTGGTACCGGTATTCTTTAAACCAAAGGGCATGACTTTGTAGCAGTACACACCAATCGATGTTCGAAATGATGTATGCTTTTTATCTCAGGAAATATCTTGATTTGATTGTATCCTGAGAAGCCATCCATGAACGACATGCGCTCAAAGCCACATATATTTTCAATCATTATGTCCGTAATAGGAAGAGGGAAATCATCTTTGGGACATGTTTCGTTCAGATTTCGGAAGTCGATGCAAATTTGGATCTTCACATTCTTCTTGAGGACCGGTACTATGTTGGCTACCCGGTCTGGATGTCATTCCTTACGGATGAAGCCACTGGCTATTAGCTTGTTGACCTCAACTTCAAAAGAATTCATGATGTCCGGACGGAACCGTCGTTGCTGTTGCTTGACCGACATTGCATCCGGATGAATATTGAGCTTATGGAGTGCAATCTCGGGGTTTAGCCCTGGCATGTCTTTATAACTCCAGGCGAACACGTCGATATACTCTCTGACGAGTTGCAATAGCGACTCCCGCTCTTTATCTGTCAGACTTTTGCTAACGAAGATTGGTTTTGGAGAGGATTTATCGACGAGGTCAACTTGCATAACCTCATCTTCGGTAGGGGGATCCCTTTGTTCGAAACGCTTCTCCCATTGCGCATCTAGCTGTTGGACCCTAGGTTCTAACTCAAGAAGTTCGGGTATGTCTTCATCTTCTTCGTAGGCGTCAGCAAATGCCATATTGACAGACCAAGCTTGCCTGAGTACGTCCCCGATGCTGACATCTGAATCAAAAGTGGGTGATCCGGTCGAATGTGAATGCCATTCGCATTCCTCATCCGAGCTCTCGGGAGTTGTTGCAGGTGTAACATAGCCTAGACCATGTCTGGTCTTGCTGTAATAATCCCGTGGTTTCTCAGCCGGGACTGGCAATTGCAAAGGTAATCGTCGGCCGATGCCGTGGTTCAAGCCTGGTGTAGTCTCCATATCATACCCCTATTTTTGCATAAGGTACTTGTATCGGAAACTATACAGATAAAACGGTAGACTTCCGGTGTCGGATTCGAGATTGACTTCTTCTGGCCTAAAGGACTGTTGATCATTCTTTTGGCCGAAGATGATTGGATGATCCTCTCCTGTGTCTATGAAGCAAGCACCTTCCACGGGAGTAAGTTGGTCCTTGGTATAGACATTTGTCACTTGTGTGTGTAAGTTGATGCCCATACCGTGTTCCATAGCATACATTTTACGGAGCTTGTTAAGATCGAGGTAGTTCAAAGATAACCCTTTATTGATAAAATAAGGTATCTTCTCTGGCGGTATAACATCATCGGCAGAGGGAATATCAGTGTGTGCAGCCACATATTTGGCTAGCTCTAGCTCTTCTTCAGCTACCTCCTGCATTATTGAAGATTGGATGGATGACCTGGACAGCTTGATCATCAAGGATTCCACTGGTGGTGCTGGACGTGGGGTCGTTGGCTCACTAGTGATCCTTGGCTCAGTGCTGGACTGTCGATTTGTCCTAGGGCGACGAATGACCATCGACTTAACAGAAGGATTTATCTCTTCTGATTGTTGTTGGCCGGCTCTTGGCAGTCTGATTGTCATTGGCTCTACAGTGGGTCTCGGCCCCTGGCTAGTCCTTGGGAGTCGGATAACCATTTGCTCCTTTTGTGCAGTGAGCACCGATAGACTGGTTACTTCTTTACACAGAGTGGCTACAAGAGGTGCAGTTTTGCCTGGTTTGCGGACTTAGAGATGGATCCTCAGAGGTTCTTCTGATCCCATTGTAGCCTCTGTTTGATCTTGAGCATTCTCTTCAATCAGGTACTTTCTTGATTTCTCGTACAAGCAGGCATCCGAATAATAGGATTCAACCCCTTTGAAGGGATCGACGTCGGCGAACTTCGTTCTTACGAAGCCATGTTTGTCGACATATTTGATGGTGCAATATGGATGGCACGATCATATAATCGTGTATCTAAGGACACCCCAGGAGAATGTTGTAGGACGTATCTGCGTTTATAACGTAGCAAGTCACTTTCGACTGGAGGTCCCCAATTTGGCATTTCAGACGAATCTTCCCAATAGGATAGCTTCTCCCCGAATTGAAATCGCTGATGGCGGTGTTGGTAGGTGACAGTCGATGCATAGGGATGCGCAGGAGGTGAAGCAAGCTCTTCAAAATGATGCATATTGAAGAACCGGGATCAATGTACATCTGATCTACTTTAACGTCGTCAATGTATCCAGTGTAATACAGAGGGCGATCGTGCAGGTTGGTCTTGATGAGCATATCCTGCAGAATGAACATGATGTTGGGCATTGCACCCGTACAGTTACTGTCCTGGAAACCCTCTAGCGAGCTCTCCCCTGTAAGCTTGATCTAAGCCAAATAAGCGTCAGCATTCTGGAGTGCTTCACTCAGTGCAACGTAAATATCCTTGGAGAGCCTCAAGAGCTCATATAATGACAATTTTGCTGGTGTGTTGGCCAATTGTGTCAGGATATCAAAATTGTAAGGCCTCTCCAGCCCCTGAGGTGTGTCTTTACGGAACGACTTGTCGAAACGGGTCTCATTTGGCTTAGGCTTGTCGGCCGGGGGAGGCTGAGAGGGTCCTGGGGCATCAGTAGCGGCCGGCTGACGATCTTCAGCCAAATTACCCAGTATGGGTTGAGATTGTGCACCTGACCGGGTAACAGCAGTTGTTGCTTCTTCGGCTTCGGCTGAGATTATATGGCAAGACCGAGCCTTCCCGCCCTTCTTCTTGCCGGTGGAGGATGATGCTGATTGGGTTACTTCAGGCACCAAGTCCGGGTGAACCCACATGACCTCCCCTCGTGACGTGGTGAGGGGCACCAGCCCAGTCGTCTGGTCTCGGGGAGGTAGAAGATTAGTGACCTCCATTGTTTCTCGGGGGATAGGTACGATGCCATCTTGAGTCCTCGTTGGAAGGAAGCTGCCGAATTGGACCGACACCATATTGGCAGCCACGGTTACCTCCTCGAAATCAATAGACATAGCCTTGGAATCGATGAGGTTCTGGATGTACCGCTTCAATTGGAAGCAGTCCTGAGTAGCGTGGTGGACGTAGCGGTGGAAGTGACAGTACTTCGGGTTCTCCATCTCTGTAGGTCGAGGTTCACGTCTCGGTAGAGGGAGCTAAATTCTATCCCCTTGCAAGTGCATGTCAAAGATGGGCTTGACATGGCTATCTTCGAAGGAGTAGGTCACATGAGGCCATTATTTTTCTACCTGCTTTGGTTCAGGCTTCTGGGCTGTATCGGCAACCATAGCCTGTTTGCCTTTGGTGTCCTGGTTATTAGAGGAACTACCGCCGTTGTTGTTGTTGGTATTAGGGCATTTGCCCTTATCCTCTCCATCTGAGATATGCAATCCCAGTTGGCGAGTCTTCTTCAATTTTGCTTCTGCGTTAGTGGCGCTGATAATGAAGGCCTTCCAGTCTTTAAATTGATCTTCGCCCATCCAGAGGCTGATTGTGGGAAGCATCCACTTTTGGCAAATCTCAATTAAAGAAGAGTCTGAGTTACCAGAGGGCAATTTCATCACGTTTTGGCAAAATTGCTCGATGTAATTCCTTGTTAGTTCTTTTTTTTCTTGAACAACGTCCATGAATTTTGATATTGTCACATATTATCCCACCTCGTAGAACCTTCCCAAGAACATATGTTTGAAGCCGGCAAAGGAATGGATGCAGTTATCCGACAGGTTGCGGTACCAATCGAAAGCGACCCCCTCCAATGCCCCGATGAACAATCGCATAAGGATGGCATCGTCATGCGGCAGATGGTCTGTTGTGACCTCGAAGTAGGTCATATACTGGCTTGCAGAAGTCTTCCCGTCATAGGGATTAATATTGAATGGTTTGTATCATGGAGGGAAGGGGACATCTCTCCATGCAACGGGATACGGCTGTCGTATCCTGAGGTCCTGAGAGAATTCTCGGGCGTAAAACATTGTACGGAGCTCCTGGACTTCTCTTCTCGCCTCCCTAGCTTCTTCTACAGCAGTGGGAGCCGATATTCAAGGTAGATCGTTTTTCGGGGTTGGCGCGGTCGTGTTTGTGTCCGCATTGACGGCGGGACCCAAGCTTGTTTGACCAGGTGTCCTTGCTTGTAGAGCCGGTAGGGCAGCCTTGATTTCGTCCACAGACTTAACCAAGGTTTGGAGTATAGCCCTAAGAGTGTCGAGGTGCTGCCGATCACTGGGACCGTCTTGGTTGTTATCAGTCATGAATACCGTCCTCACATGGGGAGAAGTGGAAGGAACTGTAGAAGACGTGCCATCCGAATCATACCCTCGCATAGAGAAGTCGTCAGGGGATGTAGGAATATTCTCTTCTGGTTCGTACTCGGAGGAGGTGCTACCCCCTACGTAGGAGGTTGCCTCTTCTTGGACGTTTTCAGGGACGTCTGAGTCTGTTGTATCTGTTGGGGGGATTGTTTCCCCAGGTTCATCTTCTTGGAACGTTGGATTGTTGTGGATGTTCCGAGGAGTGCTACCCCCAGCTCCAACTATCCCCGGGGATGTAGATGACGAATCTCCAAGTGATGAAGATTTCGTCTTTGAGCGGGTACCTTGATAAACCCCTCCTGTGACGGCTGTGGACAACCCCCTAGATGAGAGTTTCTTGGCCATGCTAGTTGAGATTTTCGGGCTGGAGGTATTTATTTTCTTCCCTCCCTTGCCGATAAGGAACTTTTGGGTAGAATTACAGGAGGCAAAAGGAAGCACCTCGTCTGCCGAGCTTTGTTGTAGGACTGGTCCTGGCTGCTGCAGTCGTTGGAAGATGGACTGTCGGTCCTCTTGTACTGCTGTCTTGTTGCAGCAGCAATTGACAATGACTTGAGTGCAGTGACGTCCGTGGAAGGACTCTTTGCACGCCAAGGTTTCTTCTCCTTCCTTGCGCTTGTGGAGGATCACATCTCGCAAGTTAAGGATATCTCGATCAACCTCTACACTCGCTTTGTGGGCCCGAGAATCCCGAGCACAAGAGTGTGTAGGTATCATGTTTGCTCCCTAATACGGGGCTTGTAAAAGCACTTGCCCTCGATCATTGTTGGGAGAATTTTGAGAACCACCCTGTCCGTTTGTCGTCGGGGGCTGGACACGGGCGGTTCTGTACAACTTTCCATCATAGGCCCGCATAACAGTTAGCGGGACTCTCTGATGGTCAGTAGTTGGAACAGCTGACTGAGCTTGATGAGCCCGTGCTGTCCTAGACTTCTTCGCTCTAGCACCCGAGGGTGTGTAGTAGGAAGAGTCCAAGCTGTGTCGCATAGAATCTGGCACATCCTTATTGGAGCTTCTGAGGTCAAGCCTGCATGAGTGACGGTCGAAGACTGAATCCGAGCCACATAGAGCGGATGGTCGGCGGTTGGGATTGGATGCCGCATAGGCATTCTCCCTGCGGCTGAGATTAGTGGCCGCATATGCATTCTCCCTGCGGCTGGGATTGGTGGCCGCATATGCATTCTCCCTGCGGCTGGGATTGGTGGCCGCATATGCATTCTTTCTGCAGCCCGCACCCTTATGCGACTTCTTCTTGGACCGCATGGAGTTCCCGTTTGCCCCCGTAAGTCCAGTATCGTAGTATTTTCCTTTGCTGGACTTGGGGACAGCAGTGTCCTTTGCGGCCTGAAGTGGGGCCGCATGTGAGTTTTCTTCGCCGTCTTGAGTAACAGAGAAAGCTTGTTCCAGAGCTTGGAGAGAGGCAACAATTTTGGGCCTCCATACTCTGCGGGCTTTCTTCGGGCTGGCTCGCTTCTGGATTGGGCTAGCGCTCCCTTCGGAGAGCATCTCTTCGAACGCTTGCTGGTCGAAACGAACAACAAGCATTTGTTGTGTGGAGCCAAGTTTGGCTGCGTCCGATTGCGTCACCAACTTCTCAGTAGTGGAGAAGTTACTCCCCAGTAGAGTCGCCATCGTGTTTGCCATTGATTGTCGTAGAACAGAACAATTTTATAGGAGGACTGAACTTGACTCACAATTACAAACTTGCTTGTACAAAAGAGAGCCTAGGAACAAAACCTAAGAAAAGCAATCTAAGTACAATTGTTTAGTTTTGATTCTGGATGGTGACGGTAGAGGCTCGGGAAAGTGCTATCAACTCTGCCTTACTCCTTGGACGATCGAATGCAACCTCGGCTCCGGTGAAAAAATGCTCTCTGAAGACACGAAGGGAAGAGTCTGCTTCTGAGCTTTGTGTACTCTCTTGTGCGCCTCTCTGTGCGTGTGTGTGTATCTACTTGCAAGGGAATAGCACCTTGCTATTTATAGAAATTCATGAGGAATGGGATGTACGTCCACGTGGCAAATTTCGGGCCACATTGTTGTAACTGTGCCTCGAGACTCGGTTTATAGTGGACAGCTGGGGGTTGGTTGAGATTGATCGTGATCTGTTTGTTGCAGTAAATCTGAATTGTCAAGACTTGGTCAATCTCTGCCATGTGTCTCAACTACTATTCTGTGGCGAGTCGCATGAAGGATGTATCCTGGCTGATCCTGGCTGAGCCGCATAGGACTGTCTCATAACCGAGCCGCATAAAAAATGTCTCATGACCGAGCCGCATGAAAGACGTCTCATAACCGAGCCGCATGAAGGACGTCTCATGGCTGAGCCGCATGAAGGACGTCTCATAACCGAGCCGCATGAAGGACGTCTCATGACCGAGCCGCATGAGAGGTGTCTCATGACTGAGCTGCATAAGGAGTATCTTATGAGCGATCTGCATGAAGAGTTTCCTTTGGTTCACGAACTGTGCCGAATATTATGATGAATTTCTCGTCTTTTTAGGAACATGTCACGTCTTATCTTTATGTCAGAGCTGTCATCTTTGTCAGAGCAGTCACCTTTGTGTCAGAGTAATTATGGCCAGCTGCATGAAGAGGCATTTTAATGCTTAGGTTGATTTCGAACCGCATAAGGCTCTCCGTGGGTTTTGGGCCGCATGAAGCTTTCTGCGTTTTGAGCCGCATGAAGCCTTCTGGGTTTTGAGCCGCATGAAGCCTTCTGGGTTTTAAGCCGCATGAGGCTCCATGTTGATTTCGAGTCGCATAGAAAATCCCCATCTTTTCCATGCTTCTACAGTACAGTCGGGCCTCCTAAAATTAATAATCTAATTAATAACTAATTAAATTGTTTATAGGAGTCATGTCACAACTTAGCCAGGTTTTCCTAGTTGGGACACACTTATGATTCGGCCTTCCCTACCATAGCTAATACACTAGTCAAAGCACGCCACTGCACTATCCGTGCCATGATTCCTAGTCATCTTGTACACCAGATCTTAACCATGACTGACGCCTTCTATAATAATAATTAATTAATTATAAAAATTCCAAAAATCACCATTTAATTCAATTAAATAAATAAATATTTTCAAAATTTCGGAAAGAGGGGTTAGAAATCTACCCACCATAAAAATAAATTTGTCCTCGAATTTAAGGTAATGATCAATAATGAAGATGACACTCCAAGCTAACTAGTAAATCTCATTGGACACTAGCAATCAACGTGGATCCTTGAATATACTACTCTATTATGTGAATTGCGACTAGTCGATTGATAAATAATTATAATTCTATCAACACATATTGCTACCACTATCCATGAATTACTATTATTACGTGATTCTTTCCTATATGGTGACACCATATCTTCCAAGGTCATATAATTTAAATTTAACATGTACTCCAAAATATATATATATATATATATATATATATATATATATATATATATATATATATATATATATATATATATATATATTAAAAAAAAAAAAAAAAAAATATATATATATATATATATATATATATATATATATATATATATATATATATATATATTTTTTTTTTTTTTTTTTTTTTTTTTTTATATATAGATATATATATATATATATATATATTTATTTATTTATATTTATATTTATATTTATATTTATATTTATATTTATATTTATATATTTTCCAACAAATTATAGTAAATATTATCATTATTTTAAAAAAAAATCGACCACCCAAAATAAAATTGCTTCCTCAGAAGGTCTACCCACCTTGGATACAACTCCTCTATTATAAACTTAATATCATACCATACTCAAGATTATATCATCTAACAAAAATTGCCTCAAGTTTAAATCGAATCCAATCTCCTCAAAATTATATATCTCGCATAATCTCCTTAAATTTTGCCAATATTTATCCTCAATATATCATAGCCCATATTCCTTTAATTAAATTTCATAATATATAATCAACCACAATTTCTACCAACCTTTGATCACATCAATCACAAAATTATCATTCATCATCATTATTTTTTCTCATAATCGTAAATACTTACTCTAGAGAATCCACAAGTTCAGTCCTCAATAAAATTCACAGTCACATCTTCCTAGTCAAACTTGTTTAAACTAGAACCTCATTAATCATCTTGTATATATTCATTCAATTCTACAGGTGTCAATGATTTATCGTCCAAATCTAATAACTTCATCAATACTCCTAACCATTATTTTATCATAAATAAATTAGTTTGTGAGGATGTCTACCCACATTCCCTTGCACTACTCTATCAAACACAAAATGTCATAACTTCGACTATTAGTTGTTATCCTGCATAAAACTTCAATACTACAATATATCTATGGCTTATAACATTCATCATACTCCTCATCAAGGCCTTCAAAAATTATAACAAACAACTATTTTGGTAATTATCTAAGACACACTTATTTCTAACCATTTTCCTAACTTTGGATAACCGTAAAACATCCCTAAAGCACAAGTGTTCGTCACATTGGAAGAAGGAGGTACGAGGAACAAGGATAGGGATGGCAAGGAAGAATAAGTGAATACAATTATGAAGGCCAAAGGAGATAATTACATTCAATGTGAGTTTTCAAACCAGTTGTGGATTGAGATTCCTATCAAGTTTAATCCTTATGCAGACTCGCTCGGTACAGTAACGTAACCGAAACGATATGCTCTGACCTGCATGGGCCACCATAAAAACTTATCACGACTCGCACCCGCTTTTTGGGATGCGAGCGCATGCACAAGCCAGCTACGTATCAAGCATACTCCAGCCCAACACGAATACATATACGCTGTCCAAAATATGGTATCATGTCTAATATTGTAAGTTAAACTATATCTCAATCCACAAAAAGAATATAAAATAAGAATGAATATTATGCTTCATTGTCTGCAGCCCACTAGTATATATGTCCGATTAGACTCCAAAGAAACAACATGAGTCTATAAAACTAAGTTAACAAGCAGAGTACAAATAACGAATGTAAATAGGTAATCACGGAAGATACCTGAGTCTGAAGCAATCAACTACCATCAAGATCAGCTAACTAACTCCATGCAAGTCAACTACCTGAAGAGATCATCAGGTCCTTAGGGGACTAGCAAGATACATAAAATATGCCTATTAATATGACAGTAAATACATGTATGGAAGATAAGAACAGTACCAGAAGAATATATAAGCAACAACATGTTATGTGGAAAATATAATACTAAACTTGGCTAACAATCAAACGAATAACTCCTATAGCATGTAGTACAATGCAAGATACTCCCAATCTATAATATATCTCAATTGTAGTACAATGCAAGATACTCCCAATCGAGAATGGTCAAGTAGCTAATCCTAGTACCAACCTCATCTCCTAAAGGAATATAAAGGTCATGTAAAATCCTATAGACTGTAGTACAATAACAGATACTCCCAATCTATAGTATATCTCAATTGTAGTACAATGTAAGATACTCCCAATCGAGAATGGTCAAGTCAGGTCAGGTCATGCTCAAGACAAGTCCAAGTCCATCAATCACGACCAGGTTAAGTCAATCAAGGAAGCATGGCATAACTGGAAACTCTATCACAAGACACGGTGAACACTAGGAACACAAGAAACTCTATCAATAAAAATAACTAATATCCTATACGTGCACGTAAATCTATAAACCAAGAAAGGCAGTAGATGATATCCCAAGTAGAATATGAGAAGCATGTGACAATATGAAAGAAAATACAACAGGAAGGAAAACATGTAAATACTGTATAAGTTCGGTAAGGTATACTTGCCTGGTGGTAGCACGTAGAACCAACACTATCCAGTCAATAGACGAGCCACAAAAGTCAAACTCTTCCAACAGTCTCCGAAGGCTGAAACAGATATTACCAATGTGTTCAAAATAGTCAAATTAGCTAGGATAGCCTACCCAAAAGTCCAATTCTGGACACAAGGGCAAAACGATAATTTTAGGTCAAAACAATATCCGCCGTTGGACCCGCTTTACACCGAAAAGCGTGTTAGTATCTACGGTCTCAAAAATTATCAAACTATATGTCTACATATGTGATTTGATGATACAAATCCAACTGTATGTCCAAAGTTGTATTTCGGTAGGCCGTGCACAAAATCGTCGGTTGGATCGGGTCGTAGGCTCGCCAAAATAAGGTTTCGATCGACCTTCTCAGAATTGGACCAAACTTGGCATACATGACCGAAAAAATGACACAGGCCTGTTGATGCAAGTTTTATCTCGAGATGACGAACATACACGAAGTAATGGACTAGTTTGCAAAGGGACCGATATGGGGTATCTTGACCGATATGCTTCGATTTTGTCGCGTACGCACAACGAAATCGAGTTCCATCAAATCCCATACGTCCGCAACATCCATACAAGTCTTTCCTGCTCACGTTTTGTGACCACATCGCTCGGTTCGGGGCAAACGTCGTATCGGTGGAAATTCTAATTTTGAAAACTATTTTTGCCTAATTTTTTCTTGATTTTGGAAAATGAATTAATCTACATATATACGATGAAATTGGAAGCTACAAAAAGGGTTTAGATGATGTTTAGGTTGACTAAATTACTGCTCAGGTAGATTTCGTAAACCCTCTTCGGATTTCCATTAATTGGCCTTCCAAGTTTGGGTTTTAACTTTGTAAACTGTCGTGTATCAGTACAAATTTTCTGTGATTTTCCAGCAAAATTGCTGGAAAATCAGATGCGTTATAATTAATACTATTTGAAGGGTTTTAGTACTGGTCATATAGGCTTTCGATAAGATCAATTAGAACCGAAATTGGTTTTGCACACACAAAGAAATTTCCTGGAGAAGTGGAGTACCTGGTTTGTGTGAAAACAGGGCAATGCTCTGTTTTGGTCGGTCACAGTGGTTGTGGCGGCGCCTCGGCACCGTCACGGTGGTACAGGGCTGTCGGGGCATTCGCCCAGAGTTGAAAAAGGCTCCGGGTGTCAGGGATTGGGAGGCGGATGGGAGTTTCTCGATTGTTCTGTCAATTTTTCGAGTATAAAAATACTCAAATAAACCTATCTTTCACTCGTTTTCCCCTTTCTACCCCATCCTGATTTGGTTCGATCTCGTAGGGATCAGATTGAGGTAGGTTATCCAAAAAGATTTGGTTGGATGGTTTATAATTCGAATTTGGTTCAAAAATGTGAAAACTACTTTGCTCGACTGCAAGGAGTAGAAAAAAGGAGAACAATGTTCACACTTAATATATCTTTTATATATATATATATATATATATATATATATATATATATATATATATATATATATATATATATATATATATATATATATATATATAAGGCTAGTATATGTTTACGATATATATACCTTCATATATACACATGTATTTACATACATTTGTATACACATTGAAGGATATACCTATACACATATTTTAAATAGATATAAGTGATATTCAAAATATTTAAAAGGTACACAAAGGTTTTACCGTGTATGTATATATATATATATATATATATATATATATATATATATATATATATATATATATATATATATATATATATATATATATATATATATATATATATATATATATATATATATATATATTATATAAAATATATATATATATATTATTTATATATATATATATATAAAAGTGATATTCAAAATATTTAAAAGGTACACACGGGTTTTACCGCATATATATCTATATATATATATATATATATATATATATATATATATATATATATATATATATATATATATATATATATATATATATATATATATATATATATATATATATATATATATATATATTTTATATATATATATATATATATATATATATATATATATATATATATATATATATATATATATATATATATATTTCTGTTACTACCAATTTTATTTATTAAAAAGCATTATTAGGTACTTAGCATATACTTGACTACCAGATTATATATATATATATATATATATATATATATATATATATATATATATATATATATATATATATATATATATATGGCCTAGCATTTCTAAAATATATAAGGATATTTTAAGGAAACTATTTATCAAATAAAATAAAATAACAATCTTATAGCAATACATACATTATGTATATAATGATTATTTATCAAATTACTTACTAGGCCATTTAAAATAAAGTACCACTTATATATACACACAATATATCAATATGGGCGTCTTTGGTCACACTACACGACTACCTAGGTTTGGGTCAAGTCCGGGCAATCTTAGTACAGCCGGGCCTCCTAAAATTAAAAATCTAATTAATAACTAATTAAATTGTTTATAGGGGTCATGTCATAACTTAGCCTAGTTTTTCCTAGTTGGGACACACTTATGACTCGGCCTTCCCTACCATAGCTAATACACTAGTCAAAGCACGATACTGCACTATCTGTGCCATGATTTTTAGTCATCTTGTACACCAAATCTTAACCATGACTTAGGCCTTCTATAATAATAATTAATAAATTAAATATTTATAAAATTCCAAAAAATACCATTTAATTCAAATAAATAAAGAATATTTTCAAAATTTTTGGAAGAGGGGTTACAACAGGCAAGAACATGTATGAGAATGGAATAATTTTGACAATGACTGTTCATCATGATATTTAAGGATTACCACTTAGAGAAGGAATTATACGAGTTTAAAATGTGATTATTAATTGATTATGATGTTACTGGTAAACGGGTGAATGTTATATCATTGAGGAAAAAAAATTTAAGGACATCATCTATCCTGTTCTATTTCATTCTCCTCTTAGTTAAGACACCTTTAGGCATGTTGGGTTTTACATATATTGTTATGTGTATTGTGTAGTTAATAGTCAAACTATGTTATTCCTTGGTGGGATTAGCATCTTTAAAGACTTAGAGCACAATGGACGTTCGGATAGAACACAGATATTAGAAGAAATCTTGATCGATAAATATAACGTTCTAGAGTGATTGGAGAAAAAAAAATATTGCGAGAATATTATGTATGCTTGGTAAGCAATGATAAAATGACAAAATTTGCACAATTCCTTCGGTAATTGATAATTTAGAAATAGAAGTAGAAATCCACAATTTCGGACAATGAATGTGTTTTTAAGGAGGGAAGAATGTTATTTTAAAGAGAGTGCATGAATTGACCAAGATATTTTTCCATTGTAGATTAGCCATGAGACAGCTAACGTAGTTTCGTTTGAGGCAGTTAAGAGAGTAATGCCTTTGCTTGTTGAGACTTAATTATACCCCTATCTCTATCGATAGAATTTTGAGGATGAAATTTTCTAATAAGGGAATGTTGTAAAACCCTGATTCTAAATAGGTTAATTAAATTGGGATTTGAAAAAAAAATCATTTGGCTTTTATTTCTTATTTTAGTTTATTATTATTATTATTATTATTATTATTATTATTATTATTATTATTATTATTATTATTATTATTATTAGTAGTAGTAGTAGTAGTAGTAGTAGTAGTAGTAGTAGTAGTAGTATTATTGTTATTATTATTATTATTATTATTATTCGAAAATTAGATTTCAATTTTTAGTATTAATGGATGGTGTTCATGTCCGGACCCTTCAACCCAAACCCATTTAACTAAACCCCTACCCGTTCAACCCTACTACCTCAATCACCCGACTAGCCCGCACGAACCCCCACTCCCGGATCTATCATCTTCTCTCCCTTGTACAAACACTCAGAAACTCTCAGAAAATCCACAGAGACTCTCCCCTCCTCTGCCAAATTCGATCGCACCCCGACGCACCCCACGATGCCCCAAAAATTTTAATATCTTTCTTGGGGTATTTCTGCCGCACCGCCCGACCCTGACCAGCCTCATGCGCGCCTTCCGTCGGCCGTCGACAGCACCGTGCGCCCTTTCCGCGTGCTGCACGCCATTCTGCGTATCCCAGCGTGCGTCCGTGCGCCGTTCCGATCCCGTTCTGCGTGCGTCCGTGTGCCCTCCCGGTCCCGTTTACGTACCCTGCGTGTGTATCCCGTCGTTTCGTACGACCCGAGGCCGAGGCCTCCCCTCGGTTCTCCTTCTTCAACTTTCTGGTAAGACTTTCTGCCAGAGTTCTGTTCTTTTCCCAGAGTAGGAAATTAGATAGAAAACTCATTCCTGTCTGACCAAAATTTACAGAATAAAGCTCTGTCAATCCTGGGATAATTATTTCTTAATTTATGTGCGTAACTGTTAATAGGATTAATTATGTAATAATGGTTGGATAAGTATTGCTAGTAATAACATTTGTGCCATTATAATCGTCGGTTTATTTATATAAGTATTCAGAAATAAATATTAGTTTTTATTAATAAAAGACTATAATTATTTTTAATAAATTATAGGCAAAAGAAATTAGATTTATAGAGGTATAGTTGATGTCTTAGGAAATAAATATTAGTTATTTTTCTTATTAAATTATTTAATTATTCGCATAATTAAAGGTTTTCTCACTAAGTATTAATAAAAATGTTTTGTAATAAAATCATAAAAATAATTTGTTAGCAATTAATATTACTAGTGTCTTTTTAAATAAGTTTTAAGACGGTATTTAATTACTACCCTTATGTATATATTACTAAAATCTTAGGTAATACTAAATAAATGATTTTCTTAGTTTAAATTATTAAAATGGTATTTTAATATTAAAAAGTATCTATTAGAATACTATGGTTAGTTTATGTAAATAAAACACTATTTAATTCTGAAAGTATTTTTGGATATTTTATATGAGTAAATCTAAATGGAATATTAGTTTATGGAAAACCGTTTACTATATACTAACAAATAAAATATAGTATTTCTCGCTTTATTTATAAAAATAATAGTTTTATTAGAAAATTGTTTTTACTAATTATTATACGTGGTTAAAAGTATTAAATAATTGTAGCTTTACTTTTCTAAAATGTAAGCCTTGTTAATAATAAATTGATCATTAGGTAATAGTTGGCGTTCTTAATTAAAACCCTTAGAA
Organism: Iris pallida; assembly: GCA_029216955.1. NCBI lineage: Eukaryota > Viridiplantae > Streptophyta > Magnoliopsida > Asparagales > Iridaceae > Iris > Iris pallida. The sequence continues at coordinate 7,278 of JANAVB010029208.1, read as the reverse complement.
TGGTTTCTAAACCCTTAGAATGGTTTCCATTGCCTGGCTGACTCTTTATTATTATTTAAAAAAATATATTAATGCTTTTAAACTGCCTTTGCATGCTTTTACTATTTATTAGAATGTGGATGTTGATATATATATATATATTCTTGCTCCCCTCCTGACTAGAAACCAATATTTTAGGTGATTGCAACGATGAGGAGCTGGACTTTAGTTCTTAGTACAGACCCGACTTGGGTTCCGAGGAGTTAGTCAAACCCGGACAGGGAGCCCCGGAGTCCTTGCTGCATTTGGTCGTTTAGTTTCTTTCTTGAAATAGAAGTTGTAATAAGAATAATGTAATAATTACTTAATACTCTCTTGCTTGTGTATTTTGTTCCTTTAGACTCCTGGTTCCAGTTTAATATTTTAAAATAAAGTTTCATTTCCTGTATTTAGAATGTTCTTTTTGTGTACTACTGCTCAATACAGCTTATTGTCGTCGTCTCATAACGGTGCAGGCTGGGCATGATCCGACTGGACCTAGTATCTTGGAATCGGGTCGTGACAGGTTATGCAATTGCTAGTGCCATGGACATATTTATCTAGTTAGCTGATGTTATTGGCCATTTACTTTTCATTTTTTATTTCATTTCCAGCATTTTATTTTTCTGTGGGATGGTTCCAATGTATTTTTTACACATTTAGACGTTGCAATAGTATTGGATACTATCTTTTATTTCTATATTTTATTTCCAGTACTTCTATTATTGTTGTTGTTTGTTCTGTGGATGAGATTAGTATTTGCCTGTGACTATAGTTATTATAGTGTGATACCCTAAACATTGTTTAAATATTATGCTACCGAAGCACCCTCCGTGTACTTCGAGTTGATGAGTTAGTGAATAAGAAACGCTTTATTGCCAGTCGTCTTCAGTTGGTACAACGAATACACCTTCTTCCATAACTCTTTTGCAGAACTCTCCATAGAGACGTATTCAAACACCAAATCGACTATCCATTGACGGATGAATCTAACAATCTTTTGATCCAATCGCTTCCAGTAATTAGCAGACCTTGTTCGATGGTTTGGCGTTGTTGTCCTCCAAAGGACCATATAAATCCTTGAACTAGAGTAGATCATTCATCCTTTGCTTCCAAATAGTATAGTCCCTTCTGTGAGGGTGATCATACATGTGTTCATCTTCTCCGTAGACAAGGTTGCACCTTTCCTCTCGAAAACCTGAGAGCTTTGATACCAATTGTTGTTCACGGAAGCACAATCGAGGAAGCACTACCAACCTATCTTAAGATAATGAACCAATATCTAATCGTGCCAAAACAGAACAAACACAATATATGGTTCAGTGACTATATCACCTGGACAAATCTCATTCATTATTACTTTATGAAAGATACAAGATTGGATACAAATATGTTAAACCCTCAGAAAGGTCCAATCTCTCACCGAACTCAAAAAGAAATAAGGATATTATAAAAAAATCACTCACCCAACCCCTTAGCGATTTTTCTGAATGAAGTAGACGATTCCCCGAACAGATCTCCTCTTCCTGTTGTCTCGAACGGCGAGCCCTAAGAGTAAAGTACGAACTTTCTCACCCCTGAATCTCCGATATTATATATATATATATATATATATATATATATATATATATATATATATATATATATATATATATATATATCCCTCCATTCGGGCGCATGTGGCCTCCCCAGACCCCCCCTCCGGGCGCATGTGGCCCCTCCTCTCGCCGCTTCGGTCACTTTCATTGGCATCGATGAGGGCGCATATGCTGGTACTCCCTCCCCCCTTCAGGCACAAATGCTGGCCCACCCTCCCGCCTCTTTCCGGGTGCAGGTGGCGTTCCCCCTCCCTTCGTACATAGCTGCTCTCCCCATCCCTCTCCCTGCCGGGCTCCGATGCCGCCCCTGTACCCCTTAGCGCTTGTCGGGCCCCCTCCGGTGACTCCACGTGTTAGCAGTATCCCCTTCCCGGCTCTTGCTCTTACGGGCTCCTCATCTTCTGCCGTAGGCGGCTCTTCGGGCGTCTCCCTCCCTTTCCTCTTCGGAACTTCGCAGCTGCTCCTCAGGCCCGACCTCATCCTTCGCGATCCAAGACGACCTCATCGCTCTCTTCTCCAGTTCTATTCCCACTCCCCCTGTAGTGGCTGCTTCTCCCCTCCTCGCGCAGCCCTGCCAGATTCCTCTCTCATTCCCTAAGGCGGCCCTACCCGCCCCGTCATTCGCTGACACCCTTTGCCCAAATAGGAAGGCCAAGCAGGGCCTCCTTTTCCTCGACATTTCCCTTCCGGTAGTAGAATACCCTTAGGAATAACTCTTGCCCACGGTGCCATTCTCCGACCAGGAACTGTCCTCCCTGGCTACCTCCTTCCCCTTCTCCTTCATCCTCAAATTCTCCTCTGGTTGCCCCAAACTATCCAGGGTTCAAGAGGTCATAAACGGCTAGCGGCTTTCAACTGTATACAGGATGGCCCCTCTAGACCCGAGGCATATTCTGCTATATCTCTCCTCTGACATCGACCATAGGACCGTGTGGTCCAAAGGCACCAGCAGGGTTGACTCACACCCGATGAAGATAATCAAGTGGTCAGCGAACTTCAACACCAAGGAAGACTCAGCTACGGTGGCAGCATGGGTTACCCTTCCCAATCTTCCCCTCATCTACTTTGTCCCAGCAGCTCTTAAGCGTATAGCCAACTCCTTCGGGATATACGTCGCCACTGCAGGAGAAACAAGCAACCTAACCAAAGCTCACTATGCCAAGCTATGCGTGGAACTCGATCTCACCAAAGAACCTCCCAACCATATCTTTATCGAGCTCGGAAACCAGACTCACACATAGTGGATCGTCTATGATAACCACATCCTATTTTGCTGCCACTGTCATTTGTGCAGGCCCCTCACCAAGCACTGCTTACGCCTCAATCCGACACTTAAGAAGAATGCAGTGCGAAAAGAACCCCAAACCAAAGGAGGATTATTGCATAGTCGTAACCACGACCAACCCCCCTTGCTCTCCTTCTCGAACTCTGACACCTGGTTCCGCTCCAGTGAAGGCAAACCTAGTAGAGTAGCCTCCCCAGACAAAACGGTGGTCCCCTTCGACACACCAAACATTCCTCTTTCCAACCAGTTCAATGCCCTCGCCTTGGAAACGAGCGACCAACACCTGGAGCCACCTTCACCGGATGATCATGCCGTGACATCCAGGACAGGACCCAGAAGACATCAGCAACCCCCTACTAGAAGCAGCCGGAGGGCCCCTTCCTGTCACACAACACATCCCGGACTGTCCAGCCAACCATAAAGCTACCGTCGTGGAAGCCCTAGCCATTCTCGGGCCGGATCAAGCTCTTAGAGGCCTTCAAGTTCTAGCGGCGGGATTCCCCCTCCAGTCTGAAAGCGACCAGATTGGCATCTCCGATGACACCCTTCAAATCCCTCCGATTGAACCCCAGCTCGACTCCGTCGGAGAATCAATCCATCCTTCCACGGATAATCCTCTCACCTCACCCAAAGAACCCATCCCAAGCTCATCCACCAGGAGGAGGGTCGTCCATCGCTTCAAGGAAAGCAGACACGAAAGGGGGTTCCAAGTCCCCGACTATGCACACAAAGTCAGCCTCCAAGCGGACCAACCAACCCCTCCCCAAGAACCATTAATGCTGAACATCCTCTCCTGGAATGTCCGCGGCCTGGCAAGCAAACCTACCATGCGGAGAGTCACCAGCCTCAAGAAAACTCCCAAAATCGACATATTGATTATCATCGAACCCAAAATTCCATACAACAGACTCAAGTCCATCCAGCTACATCTAGTATTTCAGTCGGCCATCGCCGGTAGCAACGACATTTAGATCTTCAGCTCGAAAGACGTCAAAATCGGAGTCATCCTGGACTCCAGGCAAGCCCTTTCGTGCTGGATTGAACACTCGTTAATCCTCAACTGCGCGATTCTTTCGGAAGTTCACGGCAGTTGCGATATAGTTGAGCGCAGACATCTATGGAACGATCTCCTAGACATCAACCAATAATACCTCAATACCCCTTGGTTTTATATCGGGGACTTCAACGCTATGATCACCTGCAGAGATGAGAAGACCGGCGGCCGCCCACACCCACACTCGAGCATGGCTGATTCAACAACTTTATTTTCAACTCCCACCTCACCCCCCCTCCCGTTCTCGGGCAATGCCTTCACAGGGTACAATATGCGCGAAGGCGAACATCGGCAATACTTCCGACTTGACAGGGCATTAACGAACGCCCAATGGTTGAGTATGGGAGCGATATCCAAGCTCTCTCACCTCAATAATACCGAGTTCGACCACGCCCCCCTGCTCGTGAGTTTATCGGCATGTCGAACTAGCCAACCAAGAGCTTCTGCTGCTTCTTCGACTTCTGGTGCCAGCATCCCCAATTCATGGACTTCTGGTGCCAGAATCCCAGGATCCCCTTACCCAAGTCACCAACAAGCTCAAAGCCACAAGGAAAGCCCTGGCCGCCTGGAGGAAACAAGCATACGGGAATATCTTCCAAGCTATTCGGGTGGCGGAGGATGACGTTACTCGCGCTGAACTCAGGTTCATGACCGATAGATCGCCACCCTCCAAGATCGCCCTCAACCTCACCAATGCCATTTTCAAATTCAGACTGAAAGTCAAGACTGACTTCTATAAGCAAAAAGCTAGGCTGAAATGGGATAGTGAGGGGAATAAAAACTCGAGCTACTTCCACGCTTATGTTAACGGTCGTAGACAGAAACTCACCCTCCACCAGATTACTGATTAGAACGGGAGATGTATTTCCGACCAAAAGGAAATCCAAGCTGAAGCCACTAAGTTCTATTCTCAGCTCTTCTCCAAGGAGATGGTTCACAGAGACACCACATTTCTGGAGGCAATCTCCCAACTTATTAACAACACCGACAATAATCGATTAGAATAACCCTCGTCCGAGCAGGAGGTTAAAGATGTCGTCTGGGCCCTAGATGAGCACAGCGCGCCCGGCCCTGATGGATTCACGGGGGTCTTCTTTCTCACCTGCTGGGATATCATTAAGTATGATATTCACAAAGCGGCCACCGCTTTCCTCCAAGGTGCCACCTACCTTAGAGCCATCTCGAGCACCAATTTGATTCTCATCCCGAAGAAACACAGTCCGGAGACATTCCGGGACTTCCGCCCTATCAGTCTCTGCACATTCACGAATAAAATCATATCCAAAATCATCGCCTCGTGAATGTCCGATCTTCTACCCAAAATTATCTCGGACGAGCAGAGTGGCTTCGTCAAAGGGAGAAATATCCAAGATAACATCATGCTGGCCCAAGAGCTTATCACATGCATGAAGTTCCCGGCCAGAGGAGGGAATATTGCCATCAAAATGTATATGGAGAAGGCCTACGATAGAATGGACTGGCAATTTATGATATAGGTCTTCAGGGCCTTCGGCTTCTCTGAAACCTGGACCAATATTGTGTGGAGATCGATCAGCAACTCGTGGTTCTCTACTATTATCAACGGTCAGGCAGAAGGATTCTTCAAATCGACCCGCAGAGTTAGGCAAGGAGATTATTTATCATCCACCATCTTTATCATAACGGCGGACGCCTTGAGCAAAAATCTTAACAAGATGGCAACCATTCCGAAGTTCCAGCATTATCACACCGCCAGCGGATACCTGATCATCACCCACCTGGCTTTCGCCGACGATATCCATATTTTCTCATCAGGGGATAGTGGATTAATGGAAGTGGTTCGTAACACGCTTCAGAGATACACCAGATGCTCGGGACAGAAAGTTAATCCAGATAAGAGTATCATCTACACCTATCACAACATCAAGAGAGAGCACGCAGTCAACCTCTCCAATATCACCTCTTTTCCATCAAGCAACCCCCTATCCACTACCTTGGCTGCCCTCTAGTGTATGGCAAATCCAACACCAATATTTTTGAGAACCTGATCAACCCATCAGGGGAAAACTCGAAGGCTGCCATAACGATACTCTGTCTCCGGGCGGCAAGATCATTTTCATAAATCATGTCCTCACCTCCATCCCCATCTACACTCTCGTAGCGTGCTCTCCCCCCCAAGAAAGTCCTAACCTCCATTGAAAGCATCTTCAGCCACTTCCTTTGGGGACACAGCAGCGGACAAAATAAGAATCATTGGGCCAGTTGGGATACCATGGCTCGCCCGACAGAAGTAGGGGGACTGGGATTCGCCAAAATTTCTAACATCGTTAACGCCTTTTCTATGAAACTGTGGCAGAAGATGCGATCGGATCAGAACTTATGGTCGAGGTTCATGAAGGCTAGATATTACAAGCACATCCATCCGTTGATAGCTATCTCCAACAGCAGATCCTCGGTGGCTTGGCACCGCATCCTTATCGGAAGAGCTCTGGCCGAACCTGAGATCCGACTTCACATTGGCTACGACGACTCATCGATATTTCATGAACGATGGGTTGGAGACTCCCTGCTCCCCAACATGTCTGACGCTTCCAGGAATAGCTCCATTAAGAAACTATGGGTCCCCTCCTACAACGACTGGAATTAGACCAAGGTCTGGATCTGGGCCGGTCCAGAGGTTGTAGACTGCATCCGTCGTAGCGGGCTGAAGTTGGGGTCGGACGTCGACAAGCTACAATGGAAGCACACCACTACCGGATTATTCTTGATGAAATCTGCAAAGAGAAGATCCTTGGCAACGGCGCTACTCCAACCACCATAGCTCCTTTCCGGCAGACGTACATTCCCAAAAAGTGGTCATTCCTCATTTGGAGACGCTATGCAACATCTTTCCCACAGACGATATCCTTAACACCATCGGTTTCAGCCTCGCCTCAGCATGCACGTGTTGTTTAGATCGCCAAGTGGAAACTGTGAACCAAATTCTCTGTCAGGGGGCCCTTACTAAACAGGTTTGGAACACTCTCTCCCAGCGGTGCCACATTAACTCGGGGCCGACAGCTACAACGACTCGCAGCTGCCTGGGCGTCCGCCTCCCATGGACAACGAATTGTTGCAGCTGCCGTAACTTGGGTGATGTGGAAGAATCACAAAAAAGCGAGATATGAAGGCCACCACCTGCAGACCAGCTGATCTGGGAGACCATTCGTCAGTGTCGCAAACGGAGATCCTTCTATCCTCACGGCCAGTCTTTCTTTGGGACTCACTCCTCTCCTAGGCTTAGCCGTTTTTTTCTTCGTATCCCCTTTCCTTTTTTGTCTAGTATACTTGTATAGCTTTTACTT
>JANAVB010029207.1:12500-36433 GCA_029216955.1 Iris pallida | reverse complement strand
TTTGGGTGTTTGGTGTTTTGTAGCTATACTTTATTGTGTTGTGTGTGTGGGGGCATGATGAAGGGGTATTGCTTGTCATGGTGTCACGCCCCAGAACCAGAATACTGGAGAGCGGGGGAATGACTCAGCCAGCTACGTATTACGGGTAGATGAATACCGTATAATACGATCAATGCTGTCTAAAAGACAAGGGAGTGCATGCTACATGAAAGTCTCGCTATGGTCACTTCACATCTAATGTCTCAATCATTCAAACAAGAAGCAATAACAGAGAACATTTAAGATAAAGCAATAAGGCATCCCAAACGCTTAGTCAAAATGTTCTTGAGATCTGGCTTTACCAAAACATAGCCAGATGATATAGCAACGTATACACAATTATTATCAGCTGCAGTCTGACTTAATTACAATTATGTAAAAGTAAGTGCAAGACTATCCGACTAACATGTCGGTGCCAAGCGGCAAAATATAAAGTAATTAACAAAACGAGCGGGGAAGTAAGGAACCCACTCGAGTCCTCCTGCGATTATTCCTCTAGTATTGACCATCTTGGAGGTAGAGGTAAGCTGAGTCCTCGGGAACCGGCTCTAAATCTGGCCATGCAAAACCAGAGAGGTTAGACCTCTAATAGCAAGTACCGCAAGGAAGCACAATATGAGAAATTAAACCAGTAAATAAGAGAATATAATAATAGATCTCTGCTTGCTACTGGGATTCACGTAACATCACGACACTTCGAACCAACCTCCCAACCAAACAAGGACAGAAGTTGGCCCGTCATGTCCTGACGCTCTGATCATCTCAGTTAGGTAACAGAGTAGGTGCAGTATACAAACAAATCAACTTAAACGGCCATCCAACTCCTACGGCTTACTACTGTGAGTCCCAAGTTATCCTGGAATTATGCAATAAGGATTTCTCAGTTCTTACTATGGGCAAGCAAGGCTAGTCTATCCAATCAATCAATTGTGCCAATCATGAATTAGACGAGTCCCAGCGGGACGCCCGTCATCAATATACAATATACAATAATATAAGCAGATACCGTTTCCTGCCCGTGTGGCAGATTTGCAGTATCTGTGGGAACCAGCCGGCCTGTTGGGCGCTAATAGTCCCAAAGAGGGCTGCCATGTAAGAACTCGGGAATCCATTCTCTCCATGCAATCATTATTTTATTTAACTTAGTAGCCTCTATGTTAAGTAAAATCCCATGCCGTGGATCATGGTCATTTCAGAATGAGTACTTTCGTACAAGGTACGATATGCCCAACTCTACAACGATACCCGTGCGGTTAGGTTGTAGGTCTTACATAGCGTAATGCAACAATTAAAACTAACCATAGAATAATCATGCCTTGACCATAAAGTACACATGCTGCTTTCGTAAAATAAATAAATAAATTATAGCCTGCATGTATCTATATGTCAATATTCGGGATTGGTCAATCGATTGCAAATATGAACGTGTCTTATTCCATTTAATTCAATAAGACGACTAGCCAGTCTCTTAGTTCCATCTAGGAACGCATGATAAATTATTAATCTCATGATCAATTATTGAAATAAAAATCTCATGCGATTGGGAAATAAAAATCTCATGCGGCTGGGAAATAAAAATCTCATGCGGCTGGGAAATAAAATCTCATGCGGCTGGGAAATAAAAATCTCATGCGGCTGGGAAATAAAATCTCATGCGGCTAGGAAATAAAAATCTCATACGGCTGAGAAATAAATATTTCATACGGTTGGGAAATAAAGATTTCACGTGGCTGAGAAATAAAGATTTCATGTGGCTGTGGAAAATAAAGATTTCATGCGGTTGGGAAATAAAGATTTCATACGGCTGTGGGAAATAAAATTTTATGCGGCTGTGGAAAATAAAATTTCATGCGGCTGAGAAATAAAGATTTCTCATGCGGTTAGGAAATAAAGATTTCATGCGGCTGAGAAATAAAATTCCATGCGGCTGAGAAATAAAGATTTTTCATGCGGTTGGGAAATAAAGATTTCATGCGGCTGAGAAATAAATTCCATGCGGCTGAGAAATAAAGATTTCTCATGCGGTTGGAAAATAAAGATTACATGCTGTGGAAAATAAAGATTTCACGTGGTTGAGAAATAAAGATTCCATACGGCTGTGGGAAATAAAATTTCATGCGACTGGGAAATAAAATCTCATGCGGCTGGGAAATAAAAATCTCATGCGGCTGAGAAATAAATATTTCATGCGGTTGGGAAATAAAGATTTCACGTGGCTGAGAAATAAAGATTTCATGCGGCTGTGAAAAATAAAGATTTCATGCGGTTGGAAAATAAAGATTTCATGCGGCTGTGGAAAATAAAATTTCATGCGGCTGAGAAATAAAGATTTCTCATGTGGTTAGGAAATAAAGATTTCATGCGGCTGAGAAATAAAATTCCATGCGGCTGAGAAATAAAGATTTCTCATTCGGTTGGGAAATAAAGATTTCATGCGGCTGAGAAAGTGGGGACCCATCTTCTCAGAAAACCTGAGAAGGATGGTCATGGAATCCTTGGCTTCCAAGCTCCATAAAACCTTCACCGTAAGTCCAAATTTGGACTTTCATAGGTCAAAATAGGGTAGAACGAAATTCCCTACAACATGAAACCATCAAAACTTGGAAATAACAATGTTAAATAGATCAAAACCCAAGAAATCTGAAAATACTATAAACTTAGATCTAGAAGAATTTAGCCATAGAAATTGAAAATGCCAAGCACTAAAGTATCTTAGAATGTTGAGAGGAAGACAATGGAACAACAAAAATGGAGATCCATCAAGAAGCAAATTGGCACTTGCCTATCTCTTCTAGGTTGGTGGGAGAGTTATGAGGAAGAAGAAGAGTAATGAGAAGAAGTAATGAAGAGAGAGAAAGGGTTTGGGACTTTAAATGGGGTGGTGGTAGGTGGGGGTTTGGGTTCATGTTGAACCAACATAATTAAACCAATTCAAGCCGAATCCAAAACAAAGCTATAGCAGAGTATAAAATCATAAAGTAAAATACAGAAATAAAATACAGAAAAATAATTAGCAGGAAATTAAAGGAATTTAAATACAGAATAATACATGATAAATATTAAATAAATATATTCCAGCAGTACATGTATTTAGAATACGTATTTCGGGAACGGGAAGTGACACATGGTGCTTGGGTTGAGTCCCAATGGGTTAGATTGGGTCACATTTGCGTCTAATTGGGTCCCGGTAATTAAAATAACTTAAATTAGCCATTTATAATCATTGATAAATAAATAGTACACGGGGACTCAATTGGATGGGACACAAGTGGCACGTGTGTAGTAGACTCAAAATGGTTTGTGTCCATAAATTGGATTGACCAGTTTGGGTCAAACTGGCATCTCCAATACAAGTTGGAATTAAATATGACTCCGTGGGGTAAATCGAGATTGGGTCAAATGTCCAAAAAGTTGTACGATAAAAATGAAGCACAAGAGGGTGTGTCTGAGTAGGACACGAAGGTCATGGGTGTAGAGCGTCTCGAGTAGATCATGCATGATAAGTTGGTTTAGAGAAAATGACTAGTCTTGTGCTCCTAAATTAAAAGTCACAGTAAGGTACACATGATGATCAAAAATAAAAGCGGGAATTTAATAATAATTAAAAATGATTCAAATGGCCTAATTTGACCCAAAAATTCTGCGATATAAATAGAGCACAAGGGAACAAGTTTGGGTGGGACGTGATATATCAACATGAAGATAAATTTGTCTAGATCAAAAATTATAAAGAGCGTTTCGAGGGGTCGACATCTCTGGCGCTCCAAAAATCAAAGTCACGAATAGTATATTTAATTATCAAAACTAATTATAATAAAAATATTTATCGAAAATAAATCATTTAAAAATTTAAAACAACCCTAAAAATCCAGAGGGCTTACAATCTATCCACCTTACAGAATTTCGTCCTCGAAATTAGACACATCATATATAACGGCACATGAATATAATAATTAAATAGTCAATGGAAAACATATCCCTTTCCGACAGAACTGGTGTCGAGACTAATTGCTGATTCATATCTCGACGCCATGGATATCTCATAATATGATGTTGCTTCGATCCACACTTCAAGCACAACCGTAACCTCTTTCTGTACTCCTTCTGAATGTGCCCCTTCTTGCCACAAAAGTAACAAGTCCTGAACTCCTTCGCTTGGCACAAAATGGCTCTCTGCTGGATATGCTCTTTTGAATGCCTGATCGGTCCTCTATGTTGTCCTCCAGCTAGTACGTCAGTGGTAGCAGGGTACCTCTGAATCAATGGATCATGGCCGATGGCCTCCTGGACTCCGTCTTCTTCTAACGTCTCCGCATACGAGTTCCTCGCCTGAGTGCGTCTGAACTCCACATCATGCTCGTCTACAGTCATATTTTTTTGGTGAGTTGGTGCAGGCTGCGGTGCAGGTATCCTCTCTAGGATCGTCATCATGCTCTGCATCAAAGCTTCGGTCTGTTGCCACTTTGCTTGCATCATCGTCTGAAAGAACTGGAACATCTCCTGCTGAGCCATCGGGGGAGCAAGTGGCATGCACGACATCTGTGGTAGAAAAGAAGGCGGAAGAGGCAAAGGAATCTCCTGCTGGATCGGTGCCGGTGAAGTCTGACCCTCCTGGTGAGTTGGTGCAGGCTGAGGTGCAGGTTCCACGTGAATCGGTGGAGTCGACGAAAAGGTTGTAACATGTCCCGGAATCTGGTCTGCTGATGGTGTTGGAGTCCTGTCGTCACTGGGCTCGGTGTCAGACGCTGAGGCAACACCATAAGTCGCACGTCCACTACGCAAATTCATCTCTCTGAAATAGATAGAATTCTATTACAAAAGGGACAGAAGGAAGCAGGATACCAGAAAATCAGCAATAAAATACGAGTTGAGGTTCAAAGGTGATAATCACAAGTGGATGAGATCCTAACACTGCTAATCCTAATCGCAGGCTCGAGTCGGCACAATAACGTAACCGAAACGATAAACGAGACCTGCATGGGCCGCCACTAAAATCATGTTATGCCCCACTCCTAAAACATATGGGATTAGAGCATAACCTGGCCAGCTGATACGACCTAAAGTGAGCTGCCCAATTTAATGGACTCACTTAGACGTACTATGCTGTAAAAAATAACTATACTACAAGGCAAGTGGTAACATATAGATCTCATCTACAAGAACAAAGAAAGTAATGCTGAAATATAAAACTGAAAATAACATGGAGTCTGAAATAAATACAACTAAATAGTCTGGTGGGTACAAGCCCACAGAGTACAACACTGAATGAAAATACTGAAAGCAGAAAAATAACTAGTCATGAGCATCGACTAACTAGATAATGATGCTCATAACCTAAACAACACTGTAACTCCACTTCCCGATTTTTGAGAAAATAAAATTTTTGATTTTAATAATAGCAATTGATTATTTGGGTTTCAAATAAAAGTTAACTTTTATTTATTTTAATTAATAATATGATGATTGATATTTTAGAGGAAAATAAATTGGAAGCAATTTTTAAATTTAAAAAGTTGTTACAACCAATTTAGTGGTCCCCTCACCTTTGTTTTAAATAATTATAATTATAATAAGTTTTTAACTTTTTTTTAACAGTCATTATAATATTTGAAAAGGGGGAGGGTTTTTCTATAAAAATACTGAGCGGAGGAACCTAGAGAAAAATTTAGTTTATGGGGGGGGGGGGGGGGTTTGCTGCAAAATGTTCATTTTATTTTCCTTAAGAAATGTTCTGTGGAGTTAGAAACTCATTCTCCTCCATTTCTATTTTCTGCTCGAAGAGTTCTCCACTCTTCTGAGTTTTTTTCCCAACCCTCCGATCATTCTCCGACGGCGATGAGGCGGACGACGACTTCGACGGCGAGCCCCCATCATCTCGGCGACCTTCCCCGACGACAGCATCCCGTCCAAAGCTCGGCGAGCTTCCAGCCGACAGCGCCCATCTATCGGCCAGCTGTCGGTCGACAACATCATTCTCCGGCGTCGACTATTCTCCGACGACGACCACTCCACGAGTTCAGACGGCGGCGAAGCTCCCTTCTCCGGTGAAGTACAGCATCGGCAGTGACGACGGATTCAATCTTCTTCGACGGCGGGACGGGATCTCTCGGGTGATCGATCGTTCGATAATCTTGCTTGTGAGTTTCTATTTGAACAATTCCTTCATACTTGCTTTGAAATTTTGATTCTAGATCCGAAACTTCAGATCGACTGATCGTTGTTTTAATTTTTCGGGATTGAGTGATCAGGACTGCTGTTACAAACTCGAGCAGGATTCCCTACGGATCCAGTGATTAACTCTCGAGGAATTATTGATCACCTTGGTGAGTTCATTACTGTGCAATTTTGTACTCATTAAATTGATCGATTAATCGGTTCTTCCTCTGTTGGTGTTTATTCAGTGGTTTTGTAATCGATCGAGTCGGAAGTTGTATCCGACACGTGGGGGCACATTCTCGATCTACCAGTGAATTCCTACTTCCAGGTACCTATGCTACTGTTCTGTTGATTTCTAAATTTTCTATTCTATGTTTAAATACGGGGTGTTGGCCAGGGCCGGGTCTTGAATGATGGTTCGTGTCTATGAGCGTGATGTTCGTGTCCAAGTTTTGTTAGAGTCCAAGTGTTGCTCGTGTCCAGACTGTGTGCGTGTGTTGCTGTTCTTGAAGTAGGAAATTGGGGAGTAGCAGGGAGCAAGCTGTACCAACTGATTCTTGATTTAAATTCGGTTGTGCAATTGGAGTTTATTTTCGATTATTTATGTTATTGCTTGTTGAATTGTATTAAATCCTATGTTGAGTTTTGAAGGAATTCTTAAACTCTGTTATGGAGTTGAAATGCTAAATTGTACTTAATTTCAGTAAGAATATTTTGGTTGTGGATAACAGTTTTGGAATTTCATTTTTTTTGTTTGAACTATTTTTTTCATATGTTTGAGACCTGGGACTCATAGACCAGTTTCCAATAAGGGATTAGCTGGACAGTAGCATTTCCTAATAACAGATAATGGTTCCCATGTTTTCTGATGTAGGAATTTCATATTTAAGTCTGAACCTGAGTTAGGTTGTATAAGAGCAGGCCTGTGATGTTCATTTTAAGAAGAATCTGAGAATGGTTACCTGAGTAAATGTGATGTTTCTTTGAGACTGATAAACTGGGAATTGCAATCCTTAACTCATTTCTGTTTTAATCAGTAAGGATTGGTTGTCTGAATCCATGGCTTGAATTCTACTAAGAGAATGGTAGTTAATTTCAGTATTATATGAGGACTATTTTGATGGATACTCAATATCAGTTTGAACATGACTGATCTCAGAAAATCCTATTAAAGGATTGAACTGACTGATTAGGACTGGGAACCATTTTAATCTAACTTGTTTCAGTCCACTTGAGGACTGGATGTTATTGAGTTGGGGACTGAATCAGAAAAATTCTAGTTTAGGATCGATTGTTTCCATGGTTTGGGTTAGACTAAATTGATACTAGGATATAGATTGGATTGATAAGTGATTAGGTAAGGCTGTTATCTGAATATCTTAGTTGGGATATTGGACTGTATACATATTGGTACTGCCTATGTTAGACTAACATGGTGTAAGCTTGATACAAGTCTGAATCACTATGGTATCATGAGGACTGAGACACTTAGAGGACTGATTTACTAGATCAGTGTTGGGACTGGTTGAACCAATTTAGAAAAGACTGATCCAAATCAGCCTTGACTTGACTGATTCTACCAGTACTCCTGATTAGGTTGTTTTCACATCAATTGGAATGTTAGTCCATTCCTTCAGCTTGTCATTAATATATTGATTGGGTTCATGTGATTGCAAATGGAGATTATAAGAATTAAATCTAGGATATGTGAATTATTGGGAGACTTGAGAATTGAGTAAAACCAACACCTAGAAGCCTATTAGCTATAAGTCAAGCTTGGAATTGAGTCAAAGTTAGTAGAGTGATCTTTTAGAGATTATAACTTTTTAACTAGATATAGATATCATTGTTGTCCTCTAGTGGGTTTAGTAGAAATACCTTAGTTATGAAAGGGTATTCATAGAGATAGGATTTTGTTTATAAATATAATTAGTTGATATTTTGTTCATAGTCTAATCAAATTATAAATCATTATTAAATACAGGAGGACATTTTGCTCCGATCTTCACCCGTACTTTCCTGGAGCAAGGCAAGTACATTCTATGGTCTTGTATATTTCATTATATCATGTGCGTCCTTGATTGACACACTGCGACACGACATATTTTTTCTGGTACTCATGTTCCTTGTTCTTATTACTTGTACCTGGAGAGGGGAAATATACTATTTATGTGACCAAACCCAAGAAATAACTCAAATGTGTTTAGCTTAGACCCCGCATCGTGCACGCGGGTCCTAAGCCATACCATTCATGTGCTTTGTGTGCTTTCATGTGCTTACCCCTAGCCGGTCACATACTTAGTTATATTTCAAATATTGTGCACACATATTCAGGAGATATATCATGTACTTAGTTCCTGTGATTCCTGAGATACCATGTTCTTTCATGTTCTTACACACCATGTTCTTTCATGTTCTTACATACCATGTTCTTTCATGTACTTATACACCATGTTCCTTCTTGTGCTTTACATACCATGTTTCCTTGTACTTTCATATCATGATGTCTTGTTCATTACCTAGAAATGTACTTTGCTCCGCTCCTGACTGGATAAGTTGCAGGTATACTTGCAGGATATCATTCTACCATATGGGCCAGTGTAGCCTCCCTTCCCGAAAATATTTGTAATATTTATTTGTACAATTATTTGTTTTAATAGTGATTATTTTCTTTTAAATTGTTTTATAAATAATTGTTTAGTTTATTATTACGGTAGATGATTTAGCCATGGTTGAGATTTGGAGTACAAGGTGACTAGAAATCGTGGCACGGATAGTGCAGTGGCATGCTTTGACCAGTGTATTAGCCCTGGTAGGGAAGACCTGTCCATCAGTGTGTCCTAACTAAGAAAACCAGGCCAAGTTATAGCATGACCATTATAAATAGTTTAATTATTTATTATTAAATTTATTGACTTCGTAGCAACCCGGTTGTACCGAACCAGCCCGGACTGGACCCGGACCGAACTCAAACCCATGTAGTCAGGCAGCACATCCAAGGACATACGTATTGAGGAAATTGGTATGAGAGTATTGCATTTCATTTTAGTGGTAAATAAATATTTCCTAAGCATTCATATTTTAATAATATAAATATTATGGGTAGTTGATATCCAGTGACACGTGTACAAATGGGTCCTTGTGCAACTTTTGGGATCATTAGACTGCAGAATGGTATATATACGCCAAATAGTATTTTATAGAAATTCGTTATTATTATTATTATTATTATTATTATTAGTATTGTTATTATTATCATGATTAATATTGATTATATTGTATTCGTCGAATAAATGTATAATATATATATTCCTATTTATATAGAATAGGTCCGACACTAGGAATAGAAATATTGGGGTTTTATTTAGATTTTATGGATATATTTATATAAGGAGGTATATGTGTAAGTATAAATATATCGTATATGTGTATTTGTATATAAATATATATTATAAATATATGTATAAGTGTGTATATATATATGTATATATATATATATATATATATATATATATATATATATATATATATATATATATATATATATATATAGGTACTTATGAGTGTATATATATAAATATATATATCATATAGGGGTGCATGTATATATATAGATAAAATATATGTACGTGTACGTGTATAAGTGTATGAGTATCTAAATGCGTATTTGTGTATACATAGATATATATGTGTTAATGTGTTTTATATAAACATATATGGGTGTAAATACGTATGTATAAATAAGTGTATATAAATATAGGTATTTTGTGTGTATATATATAGAGAGAGGTGTATGAATATATACGTATAAACATATATATTTATATATATATATATATATGAAATGGAGAGTATATATATATAATAGAATAGGAATAGAAAAAAAAGAAAAAAAAGGTATTAAACCAGCCCAGTTCTCCCAAGGGGCTTAGCCCAGCCGAGTTAAGCTCGGGCTTCCTTCCCCAAGCAACTGTTAAGCACGCGTGAGTAGCCCCAGGCCCAGGCCGAACATTTCCTCCCCGCGCTCGGGATAAACCGAACTTGCGTTTATTTATAAACAGAGAGGGAGAGGGATCAAACGAGTTTTTACAAAACCCTAGCGCGACCACCAGGCCGCCACCACCCCGACGCGTCGCCACCACCTGGGCGCACGCCGCCAGGCCGCCGGAGGGCGCGCGCACAGCGCGCGCGCGTCGGTTCAGCAAGCACGAACAGCAGTAGGCGCAGCGATCGCCCAACTTCGAAGGTAAATATCTTCCTTTGTACTTCGTCGTTTTGAGATCCGTAAGATGTTTTGGAAAGACAACCTATACAACTGTAACTCCCATCAGTTAGTTTGATTTTAGATAACCTCGGTTGCTCGGAAAATCGAACCCGAGATCGACGAAAACCCGTTCCAGAACAGAGCAAAAACCAGTTCAATCACCCATATTTGCAGATCGTTTCTGATCGATACAGTACCCTATTAGGAATTCTACTTGAACACCTATCTAGACAACATATAGGAGATCACAACCTACTTTTTAGATTTGGATTTTGTTAATTATTCACGGAGAAATCAGTTTCCAAAGTTAGAGAAAAATATGTTTTCAAAACAATAAAATTCATCCACACGACGTGCGTCACGCCAATCTGGACGACGTGGTCGCGCACCGAAGGCATCGAAAGCTGCGTAACAGCTTCGTGGTCGTGTGGGCTTTGACGGAATTTAAATTGGTCGCGTGTGCGCGACGAATTCGACGCGTATCCGTCGAAATTTCCCGTATCGTGCACTTTGCAAATTCTCCAATTACTTTGTGCACGTTCATCAGATCGAGACAAAACTTACGCCAACAGGACCGTATCGTTTTTTTGGTCATGTATGCCAAGTTTGGTCCAATTCTGAGACAGTCGAATTCGACGTCGTTTTGCGGGCCCCACGGTCCGACTCAACGGGCGATTCTGTGCACGACCCGCCGGAATCCAAATCTGGACATACGATCGGGTTCGTATCAAAAAACTGGATCCGTAGACATATAGTTTGACGACTTTAGAGACTGTTGACTCTGGCACACTTTTTGGTGCAAAGCGGGTCCAACGGCGGACATCGTTTTTGCCCGAAATTACCGTTTTGCCCCTGTATCCAGAATTGGACTTAAGGACAGGCAATTCTAGCTAATTGGACTATTCTGAGATCATTGGTATTGTTTATTTCAGCTTCCGGGGACTGTTGTACGGGTTTTGACTATAGTGGCACATTGAGTAGTTCAGATTGTCGGTTTCACCAGCAAAGGACCACATGCGAGTACAGTTTATTGTCTGTATTTCGATATTGATTTTTACTATATTTTATTGGTTGGTCATTGGTTATATGATTATTTTTTATTATAAATTGTTGAGTCGGGAATGAGAAGTACCAAGGATGTGTGATCTGACCTTAGACCGTGTAGACCGTGTTACATTTATTTCTTGTAGACCGTGTAGACCGTATTGTATTTATTTCTTGTAGACAGTGTAGACAGTGATTTATTTATTACAAAGTAGACCGAGTAGACCGTGTTTATTATTGCATTTAAACTGTGTAGTTAGTGATTATTATTCTGTAGACAGTGTTTCTTTATTGCTATATTTTCTGTAGACCGTATAACTGTAGATCGTGTAATTGTAGACCGTGTAACTGTAGACCGTATAATTGTAGACCGTGTAACTGTAGACCGTGTAACTTTAGACCGTGTAGACCGTGTCGCATAATTGTCCCGAGACCGATCACATATCAAAGGTACTTCTAACAGTTGGGAAAAGTATTTTGTGTCTATTTATTGATATTGGTTTTCCGTAGTTACTGTTTATTTTCAAAACTCATAATTGATGTCTAACCTTTGTTTATAGTCATTTTTCTTTATTTGAAATTGCATTCAGTGGATTGTGCTCGTTCCATTCCTGACTGGAAACCAACATTTTTCAGGTTAGCCGTGGATTCACTTAGCATGGGAGATACGGGTGTACTTGCAAACAAAAGCCTAGAAACTAGTTAGATAGCGGAGTTGTAGTCATTCAAATCCTTGTACAAGTTTATATTTTTCGGCAAATGTAAATCTTGTGATCATTGTAAATTAAATTAATTTTTGTGAATGAGCATTATTTTGGGATTTTGATCTTCATGGCCGTGACAGCGTTCTACCGCCGACACTGTGGCGTAGGCTGGCTTGGACACGTCTCGTATCCGTTTTAAAAAAAAACGGGTGCGGGTCGTGACAAGTTTTTGTGGTGGTCCATGCAGGTCTGTCTTCACAAATCTTGTGAACTCGTGATAGTACTTAAGTTAGCCGTACTATTGTGAGCCTGCGACTAGAAATGCTCATTCACGAATTAGAAATTAATTTAATTTACGAGAATGACTAGGACTAGGAGTCCCTTATACAAATTTACCGGTGGGTAGTCTAGGCCATACAATGTAGATAAGGAGTTATTAATTTTGATAGAGTGTCAGATTCTTATAAGTACACTATTACCTCTTGGTATGGTGATATGATCCAATGTGGATAGATTATTCACTTGGTGAAGCAGAGCTTCCTAGAATTAATGGTCTATCCTTGATAGATTATTCAATTCTTTCTCTTGCCTCTTTAGATATCGTCATCATATCTTAGTCCGAATTGCCTATTCAATTCCCATTTTTGCCCAAGAATTATTATTTTATATAATTTCTGATTAGGTTAACCATATGCGAACCTCGAGTTAGTCCCGATTCAAAGTTTTCTCCAACGATTGAATACACATAAAATAGATATTAGAGTGTTCGTATCTCTTTGTCTTCAGTTATTTCCTCCATGTTCAACCTTTTTTAAGGGGTTACGACTGATAGGACAAATATTTACACTGTGTCATAGTCAACTTGTTTGAATATCTAGAAGCTCAGGGATTTTTGCAGATATAGTTAAAGGAATATTAGTTAACTCATAATGGCAGGACAGCAGCGCACTGTCGCCATTTATTTGAATTATGGATTCACTGTGGCCAGCAGCGCACTGGCGAGGCACGACCCCTAGAGTTGAAAATTCATTTAAGAAATATAGGTTATAGAATATTGCAAAAAACTATGGCTAGTGGTCCTCTTTGATCATAGTTACCCGGGTGTCAATATAAGGTAGAGTATCAGATAGCATATCACATAGGATCACGAAACCAAGGGTTTTACCACAGCCCGAGTCTACGGACAAGACATAACTCTCGGTGAAATGATTTCAAACGTGATTACAAGTTTAGGGTACTAGGGAGGATAGGACAATGCCATGTATATCCAATAAGACCCGAAGCCAATGTTAGTGGAAGTTTGTAGTTGGGTAACACGTCCCCCGATCTAGCATTCCGTGGTCCTTGTGACCTATTGACGAGGAAATTGATTGACGCTAATAGGTTACCTAGAATATAGAATTTAAGGGGTTCATAACCCACTAGTCGACCATGACCTTATGGATAAGAAGATAGTAAGAAGACTGTATAAACAAGAACACCAGGTAAGGTTTGATTCTCACAGAACTCGAACTACTAATGCCTCCTTTCGAAAAAAAAAATCTTGTATACTTGTAGTTGACTATTTTGACCAATGTTGCTATCACAGCCTAGTTTTGCAAGCTCACCCTATTCTCGAGCTTGATTCAAGACATATGTTTATTGGGGACGCCCGCTAACTTATTGTCTAATCAGAATCAGTGTATTATGGTCTGATCAACCATGATGCTTTGGTTCGCTCTTCATTTAAATTACACTACGTGGATTGAGATATAGATATCTCTAGGATCTCATCCGCGACTGCTTTGACAATTCCTCTTGAATTATACTTTCGCCTTTAAATTACGAAATTGTATTCAGTGACATCTTCCTTGAACTCTACTGTTTTTGCCTTTCACTGATTTGGATAGACGAAAGTTCATAATCGGTAGATAGATACAGAATATTTCCCATGGCTTCGATAGTTGTACATGCAAGTATAACTACTATTGACCAGCCAAGTGACTAGAACCTTGCCTTAAGTTACTTGTCCTTTCTGCAACCCTAAACCTACTATCATGATCTTCTGGTCATTGAAGTCCGAGGACGATTAGGATCTTTCTCCTGGACCAAATGCCAACCTAGGAGACTACCTATTCTCCAGAAACCATGTTGTGAGCTCAAATCAATTGTTTGAAGCTTGCTTCAACTAGAACCCTTGTGAAAATAGTCTGGCAGGTTCGACACCAATAGAAGTTCACGACCCAACAGTTAGAAACCTTTTGCCTTAGAGTTGGTTACCCCATCGATAACTCTTGTGTACCATGGATGTGGATGCCCTCTATCTTATCGACCACGTGTCATTACACATGCACTCGTTTCCCATTTATTGAGAAACGATCCTTGACTTGACTTATATCTACCGTAATTTTATACGTCGTGCCTTATTCTTTATTAACTAGAGTCGGGGTACAAGATCCTGACTTTGGAAATTCTTCTGACCTCATTATTCCTAAGACCATGACCTAGCTTCTAAGGTGGGTAGACTGTAAGCCTTCTAGAATTGTTAGGGTATGCAAGAATTACCTACTGATTAGAATGAATTCCATTTAGATGATAATTAGTGCCCATGGACTCCCACTTTCCTTTTAGATCATTTTGTGTCCCCGACCGTGTCTTTAATATTCGGAGCGTAATACTAGTCATTACCTTCCAACAAATTTTATATACGAAAATCTAGACATGTCCACCTTCATCTAGGTATATCATGTCCTACTCAAACCCGTCCTCTTGTACTCTATTTTTGATGTACGACTTTCAGGACAAAAGGACGAGTTATAACCCTTACCATAATACCGGTAAGCTTTCCGGCTACAATTAGAGACTCAATCTCGACTCAAACCTTTCGACCCAATATATGGTTGTGATTTGCTCGAAGTCCACTATGCACGTGTCGCTAGTGTGCCACTCAATAGTGTTTTCTCGTGCTACTTAAACACCAAAGTCACGAAAGGCACATTTTGGGGCTTTAGCATCCTAGCTAACCATCCGACTGGCAACTAGCTCAACCACTTGGGTTGAAATCTATTCTAGGTTACCCTAGCCTAGTGGAAATAGTTCTATCATTGGGATCTTGTCCAGTCAATATAGATTGAAGTCCAAGGTTCATCCAACCGACGACTGACATCCAATTAGGGAAACCCATTAAGACCCAGTAAAATCCATCCATTTGTACCATCATTTTTGGACTGTAAAACCACACTAGTTGAAATAGGCTATGTACCTATTATATAGCCTCCCCTCTCGGGATATGAAGTCATTCGTAACCCTTATTCCGTCTACCTGGAAGGCGTGATGTGATCTTGTATTATATTTTATATTCCTTGCTCGTGTGTTTAAATAACCACGAAAAAGATCACAATCTTGATTTCTCAAATTCCGTTCTATTATGGAACCTGTTTAGAATTTCGAGAACGAAATTTTTATACTGCATGGATTGCAAGACCCTATGAGAAACAAAGGGTTCGTTGACTTAGCAAGTGACTGGACTAGAGTAGTCCACTCTAGCAAATAAAGTCAATGGTTCATAAACCTTCTTTCTAGCTACACCATTAGATACCCTCTACCGCTCTTGAAACTTCATAATTGCCCTCGATTATTCTTCCTTATCTTCCCGTCCTTCTTATTTCAGAGCAACGAAGGGGCATGCTTATTAGAGTTTGCTAATATTCCTTAGCCACTTGTGAAATTTGTTGCTTGTTAAATTTTTGGATTGCTTGATAAATAGAAGAGGATTATAGATGCCATACACAATAGATATTTATTGGTAGCAATTTGTTAGCAATTAGTTGAATGATTATAAAGTTTTAGTGACATAACTTTGAGAGAGTAGTGTGTCCAAAGGTGGGTAGAAGTCCTCGGAGTTCGTAGTTACAAAATGGCTAGGAGGAGGACATAAACTGTCTTTGAGGAATTAAAAATTCGAGGAAATTAAGAAAATGGTAGTCCTTTCTCTGAATTTTTTTAGAAATAGTTATAAATTAGAATTTCGAGGACGAAATTATTTTAAGGTGGGTAGATTTGTAGCCTCCCTTCCCGAAAATATTTCTAATATTTATTTGTACAATTATTTGTTTTAATAGTGATTATTTTCTTTTAAATTGTTTTATAAATAATTGTTTAGTTTATTATTACGGTAGATGATTTTAGCCATGGTTGAGATTTGGAGTACAAGGTGACTAGAAATCGTGGCACGGATAGTGCAGTGGCGTGCTTTGACCAGTGTATTAGCCCTGGTAGGGAAGACCTGTCCATCATTGTGTCCTAACTAAGAAAACCAGGCCAAGTTATAGCATGACCATTATAAATAGTTTAATTATTTATTATTAAATTTATTGACTTCGTAGCAACCCGGTTGTACCGAACCAGCCCGGACTGGACCCGGACCGAACTCAAACCCATGTAGTCAGGCAGCACATCCAAGGACATACGTATTGAGGAAATTGGTATGAGAGTATTGCATTTCATTTTAGTGGTAAATAAATATTTCCTAAGTATTCATATTTTAATAATATAAATATTATGGGTAGTTGATATCCAGTGACACGTGTACAAATGGGTCCTTGTGCAACTTTTGGGATCATTAGACTGCAGAATGGTATATATACGCCAAATAGTGTTTTATGGAAATTCGTTTTTATTATTATTACTATTATTATTATTATTATTATTATTATTATTATTATTATTATTATCATGATTAATATTGATTATATTATATTCGTCGAATAAATGTATAATATATATATTCCTATTTATATAGAATAGGTCCGACACTAGGAAAAGAAATATTGGGGTTTTATTTAGATTTTATGGATATATTTATATAAGGAGGTATATGTGTAAGTATAAATATATCGTATATGTGTATTTGTATATAAATATATATTATAAATATATGTATAAGTGTGTATATATATATGTATATATATATATATACATAGGTACTTATGAGTGTATATATATAAATATATATATCATATAGGGGTGCATGTATATATATAGATAAAATATATGTACGTGTACGTGTATAAGTGTATGAGTATCTAAATGCGTATTTGTGTATACATAGATATATATGTGTAAATGTGTTTTATATAAACATATATGGGTGTAAATACGTATGTATAAATAAGTGTATATAAATATAGGTATTTTGTGTGTATATATATATATATATATATATATATATATAGAGGTGTATGAATATATACGTATAAACGTATATATATATATATATATATATATATATATATATATATATATATATATATATATATATATATATATATATATATATATATATATATATATATATATATATATATATATATGAAATGGAGAGTATATATATATAATAGAATAGGAATAAAAAAAAAAAAAAAAAAGGTATTAAACCAGCCCAGTTCTTCCAAGGGGCTTAGCCCAGCCGAGTTAAGCTCGGGCTTCCTTCCCCAAGCAACTGGTAAGCACGCGTGAGTAGCCCCAGGCCCAGGCCGAACATTTCCTCCCCGCGCTTGGGATAAACCGAACTTGCGTTTATTTATAAACAGAGAGGGAGAGGGATCAAACGAGTTTTTACAAAACCCTAGCACGACCACCAGGCCGCCACCACCCCGACGCGTCACCACCACCTGGGCGCACACCGTCGGGCCGCTGGAGGGCGCGCGCACAGCGCGTGCGCGTCGGTTCAGCAAGCACGAACAGTCGTAGGCGCAGCGATCGCCCAACCTCGAAGGTAAATATCTTCCTTTGTACTTCGTCGTTTTGAGATCCGTAAGATGTTTTGGAAAGACAACCTATACAACTGTAACTCCCATCAGTTAGTTTGATTTTAGATAACCTCGGTTGCTCGAAAAATCGAACCCGAGATCGACGAAAACCCGTTCCAGAACAGAGCAAAAACCAGTTCAATCACCCATATTTGCAGATCGTTTCTGATCGATACAGTACCCTATTAGGAATTCTACTTGAGCACCTATCTAGACAACATATAGGAGATCACAACCTACTTTTTAGATTTGGATTTTGTTAATTATTCATGGAGAAATCAGTTTCCAAAGTTAGAGAAAAATCTGTTTTCAAAACAATAAAATTCATCCACACGACGTGCGTCACGCCAATCTGGACGACGTGGTCGTGCACCGAAGGCATCGAAAGCTGTGTAACAGCTTCGTGGTCGTGTGGGCTTTGACGGAATTCAAATTGGTCGCATGTGCGCGACGAATTCGACGCGTATCCGTCAAAATTTCCTGTATCATGTACTTTGCAAATTCTCCAATTACTTTGTGCACGTTCATCAGATCAAGACGAAACTTACGCCAACAGGACCGTATCGTTTTTCTGGTCATGTATGCCAAGTTTGGTCCAATTCTGAGATAGTCGAATCCGACGTCGTTTTGCGGGCCCCACGGTCCGACTCAACGGGCGATTCTGTGCACGACCCGTCGGAATCCAACTCTGGACATACGGTCGGGTTCGTATCGAAAAATTGGATCCGTAGACATATAGTTTGATGACTTTAGAGACTGTTGACTCTGGCACGCTTTTCGGTGCAAAGCGGGTCCAACGGCGGACATCGTTTTTGCCCGAAATTACCATTTTGCCCCTGTGTCCAGAATTGGACTTAAGGATAGGCAATCCTAGTTAATTGGACTATTCTGAGATCATTGGTATTATTTATTTCAGCTTTCGGGGACTGTTGTACGGGTTTTGACTATAGTGGCACATTAAGTAGTTCGGATTGTCGGTTTCACCAGCAAAGGACCACAGGCGAGTACAGTTTATTGTCTGCATTTCGATATTGATTTTACTATATTTCATTGGTTGGTTATTGGTTATGTGATTATTTTCTATTATAAATTGTTGAGTCGGGAATGAGAAGTACCAAGGATGTGTGATCTGACCTTAGACCGTGTAGACCGTGTTGCATTTATTTCTTGTAGACCGTATAGACCGTATTGCATTTATTTCTTGTAGACAGTGTAGATAGTGATTTATTTATTGTAAAGTAGACCGAGTAGACCGTATTTATTATTGCATTTAAACTGTGTAGTTAGTGATTATTATTCTGTAGACAGTGTTTCTTTATTGCTATATTTTCTGTAGACCGTGTAACTGTAGACCATGTAATTGTAGACCGTATAACTGTAGACCGTGTAATTATAGACCGTGTAACTGTAGACCGTGTAACTTTAGACCGTGTAGACCGTGTCGTATAATTGTCCCGAGACTGATCACATATCAAAGGTACTTCTAACAGTTGGGGAAAGTATTTTGTGTCTATTTATTGATATTGGTTTTCCGTAGTTACTGTTTATTTTCAAAACTCATAATTGATGTCTAACCTTTGTTTATAGTTATTTTTCTTTATTTGAAATTGCATTCAGTGGATTGTGCTCGTTCCATTCCTGACTGGAAATCAACATTTTTCAGGTTAGCCGTGGATTCACTTAGCATGGGAGATACGGATGTACTTGCAAACAAAAGCCTAGAAACTAGTTAGATAGCGGAGTTGTAGTCATTCAAATCCTTGTACAAGTTTATATTTTTTGACAAATGTAAATCTTGTGATCATTGTAAGTTAAATTAATTTTTGTGAATGAGCATTATTTTGGGATTTTGATCTTCATGGCCGTGACAGCGTTCTACCACCGACACTGTGGCGTAGGCTGGCTTGGACACGTCTCGTATCCGTTTTAAAAAAAAAACGGGTGCGGGTCGTGACAGCCAGAGCCCGGGATCTTAGCTGAGCAGGATGTGTCATGACTTAGCTTGAGGTTTCAGGTTTAGACTGTTAGCTTTATTCTTAGATATTGTTTTAAAATTCATAGTACATTTTACTCTTGATGACTCGTACATTTATATACATAGAATTATGGATTATGGTGATCATTCTGGGATACGTTTTTAGATGCTGTGATTATATACATTTATTATTATCTGGTTAGATTTCCCTAGTTTGGTACAGCTTACTTCGTCGTGTCTAACGACGAAGGTTGGGTGTGTCCGACTCGTGTTCGATTATTCGGGAGCGGGTCGTGACAAACACCATATCCTGAGTCAGGGGAACTCCTCAGGTAACACCTCGTCGTCTTCTGCCGTAAGTCTTGTCACAAGTCCCGGTTCGCACCCAGTCAACTGCAAGTGCTCGTCTAAATCTGGAAAGCAACCAGGTCCTCAGGGGACATAGCAAGATACAGAGGAAACATGCCATGAAGTAATACTGAATAACTGTAAAGGGTGAACTAACCAGCTAAGTGAATGCACTTTGAAGACAACCCTAGTACGTATGGGTAGGTAATTAAGTATATGGCGTCGAAGCACGGGCCGACGTCGGATCACAAGCCGAGGCCCCACCGGGTAACGCTGAGCGACATGGCCCTTACTGAATGTTGTCTGTCATATACGCCTACTAATTGTCTTCCCCTGCCCCTCGGAATTGTACAAGTTGTATCCGCCACTTGAACATCCCGACTCTCAATGCAAGGTCACAATAACTAGACACAACCTAACCATTCTATGTACCAGAGCACGAACTGTAGTGCCCCGTCCCGTTCAGTCAATCAGAGGAATCGAAACGCCGATGGCGTTCGGACTTAGCCTTGCAACGGCTTGCTCGGAGACACCGCTCGGTCGAGGCGACTCCTCGCTCAGGTGGGATAGTTTCGTTGAACTTGTCTCATCTTAGCCTTCACCTAATAAATCGTACGTTTTCAACTTGCACAATAGGCTTGCTAATAAAAGAGACGAATCCACATAGCTAAGAGAATAATCCCGACGGGTCAAAATGTGTTAGAACATGGAAAAAGGTCCCACGGTCTGCTTAGAAGTCGGTTCAGCATGCTTTTAAATGACACTCGATCCTTCGTCCCGTGGCTTAGGAGAAAGAAGTTGGCCTAAGTTGCTAAGTTGCCACAAGGTTCGAATTAGCCTAAGTTATAGGCGTCGCTCGCGTGAACACTTGATAAGTATGCACGGTCCCGTCATCCAAGTCTCGGCATAGCTGTAACTCCATCTCCCTATTTTGAGAAAAAATAAATTTGATTTTAAAAGCATTTCTAATAATAATAGTTGGTGATTAAAGTTTCAAATAATAAGTTTTGGTTTTAAAAATAAATATACTGATTTTATTTTTGGAGGGAAATAATTTTAGGAGCAGAATTTCAAATTTGAAAGTTTGTTATAACCAATTAGTGGTCCCCACTCAATTTTAGAAATGTTCTAACTGATTTTTTTTAGAATCCTGCAATAAGTGAAAAGGAAGAGGGTGTTGGTGTAAAAATTATAGGGCGGAGGGGCTGATCTGTAAATTGGTTTGGCGGAGGGGCCTAACTGCAAAATTCTATTTTTTTATATTACGGATTGAAGAGAGAGAGAGCAGCAGCTCTTACTCATTTTCTTAGTTCTCAAATTCCTCTCTCCAATTTTCGAGCCATAACCGAGTCTCGGCCGGCGGTGGCGAGCTGCGCTAGGCGACTCCGGCAATTTGGCATACGAGCTTCGACGAGCGTTCTTCGACGGCAAGCAGCGATCGATTCCTGCGGATCGGCTTCGGCAGCGGTTCTTCGGCAATTTCGTTACTTCGACTCCGGCAGTAACACTAAGGTGAGCCGTTGTGAGTTTTTCTTGCTGGGACTCGTTTTCTACACTCTCAGATCTAATTTGGTGTTTTCGAATTCAAGGTCGATCGATCGTAGAATCGCTTACTCGCTACTCGAGTGCACTAGAAGACCAGTGGATTCGATTTCTTTTTCTAGATCGACGGAGTTTTTGAGATCCAAAAGTTCGGGTGAGTAGATCGGCTCTCGATTTGATTTTCTAAAATTATTTTTAGCTATACTTCGGATAGGGGTACTGAGTATTGTATTTTGAAATAGGTTCGGATGATCTGATCGTATAATTGAGACTTGATCAATGAGACTCTGCATTCTTAGTAAGTATTGTGACTATTTTGGTTTCATTTTCATTTTGAGTCTTGGATTCATTGATTGAATTGAGGGTTGGTTCCTGTCTAAATTTTGGTTGTAGAATTTTGGGAGCTGGTGATAGATCGAGAATTCGAATTGAGTTCGATTGTTCTAATTGTAAGTTACGTCGTTATTATGATTTACGCTTTCGGGGAGGGCCAGCTAGTGTCGGGAATTTAATCCTTGTCTTGGTTGTTTTGTGTTAAACGTCGCAGCAGCAGTTTGATTTTGCCTAGATTCGTGAGAGAATCGAGACTTGGATCGAAGTCGTCTCGTATTAGGAAATCTCTTTCAGGTATGAATGCTATCTCTCCATTAATTCACATTATTTTTGTTTCTGCCTTTTGAGTTGGGTTTTGGCCAGGATCGACCATGATGTTGTGATCTGTGTTCGTGTCTGGTGATTCAAACCGTTCGTGTTGATGTGTGCATTGGAGTTATGTATTACCTTGACTGTGTTGATTTGCTGCTGAACCGAGAGTGTTGTGGCTCAAGTCGGGGCGTGTCCAGAAGTTGGGGTCGTGTTTGAACCGAGGGTGTCGTGGCGTGTCCAAGGATGGGGGTCCAGTTCGGCGTGTCCAGGATGGATCCAGCTGTGTCTTTGGATCTTTATATAGATTGTATTCTCTCTTTAAATTGATTTGTATGTTTTGAATTGATTGGTTTTCCTTCAAAAGCTGAATTTGTATAAGTATATATTATGAGAATACTTTTGATTTTTGAGACTATGGGTTCAGTTTTGTTTCAATAAATTGTTAGTTAAGTTCAGCTTCCTTTTGTTTATTTATGGGCAGCTATGCAATTGAATGGAAAGCTATATATATATGCAGGTGGGGTTGATTACTGAGAAAGTGAGTTTGCCTAATTTTGAGCTTCAAGGTGTTTGAATCATTTTTTGAATATAGTGTATGTGGGTTGTAGTATGTTTCCACTGGCATGTTCCAACAGATGGGATCACTGGGTTGGGTTAATTATGTGAGTTCAAACCTATTAGACTAGTAATGATGGATAGTTACCTATTCCTAAGGAAACCCTAAGCTAATTTTTGGAACTGTCATTTGAGTCTTGCCACCTTGATGTAGCAATTCATAAGCAGCTCGTGATTAGATTGTTAGGAAAGAAGTGGGCTGGCAATACTTTTAATTATTAAATTAAACAAGTATTTATAGTTGGTAGTAGAAATAGTTAAATATTAACTAGATAATGGGCATAACTTAACCAATTGTAAATCATTCATAACATGAGGACATCTAGCTCTATTATTTTCCCGTACTTTCCCGGAGCAAGGCAAGTACTTTTCTACGGTTTGTACATTTACATATCTTGTACCTTTCTTGTGACACGTCATGACACGTATCCTGTACCCCTGTACTCCTGTATTCCTGTTCTTGTACTTGTTTGTGTCGGGTGGGGAAATACACTAGCCATGTGACCAATCCCCGATTACTATATTCATGTAGATTGCTTAGGCCTCGCATCGTGCACACGGGCCCTAAGCCGACCATATTCATGTACTCTTGTACATGCTCCTGTACTCACCCCAGCCGGTCACATGGACTAGTTTATTTCAATATTGTGCACTTATCATGTCTTGTACTTCAGGTATAGTTTCATTCCCTGTACATTTATTCCTGTACATTTATATTTCATGTACTTTATATTCCTGTACTATAGTTCTTGTACTTTATTTCCTGTACCACTTTCCTGTACTTTTCTGTACTTTCCTGTTCATTCCTGTAT
>JANAVB010029207.1:0-7500 GCA_029216955.1 Iris pallida | reverse complement strand
TTTAAACTTTAAAATGAATATATTGCCATAATAAAATGTATCTAAAACTGGATAAATCAAGATGTGCCATGATTACGTTATTTTATCTTTTTCCATCACATGATCAGTATTATATGTTTGTAGAATCAGTACTTGCTCCCGTCCTGACAGGATAACGTTGTAGGTTCACTTTCCGAGGAGAAAATGCTATGTGATACATATTATGGTACTGATTTTGAGGACCTGGCCTTAGCTCCAGAAGAGGCTGTAGGAGCGTAAAAAGTGCTTCATGGACTTAGTCAAAGAAGTTGAGAATTTTACGCGAGCTACTCTCTACGCAAGCTACTCTTTACGCTAGCTACTTTACGCAGGAGCTATTCATTGAACTTTACGCTGGGGACAGACTGTCAGGCTGCATTTAATGCAGAAGATTTGATCTGACAGAATAATTTTTTGACAGCATGCAACACAGAAGTCGAGAAGATTGGATTTACACCCAACCCAATACTCGTCGCATAGTGTACAGATGGGGCTATTTTACGCTCAATAAAATTACTTCTTTTACGCACGATAGTTATTCGAGCTTTTACGCTCAAGGCTATTGTGGGCGTAAAGTCTATTTGGGCTACTTTTTACGCTCAAGGCTATTTTAGCCACTTTATGCTGAGAAGTTTATTTTGGGCTATTTTACGCCCAGTTTGCCACTTTACGCTGGGAGTGTGTTTTGGGTCATTTTTACGCCCGATCTTTCCTGACCACTTAAGAACGTGGTTTGCCCACGTGGCTTTCATGCCACACTTCTCGAGGAACGTGTACGTGCTCTCCCTATTTTGTTGAAGTAGTGGTACACGTGTCCCCTTGCGTAGACATGGGACACGTGTCAACGTACGTAGAGGATGAGTTGCATCGTGGATGACAGTTGCTAGCGTAAAGACCCGATTTTGTTGCTTTTTACGCACAAAGGGTTAAGTCTATAAATAGACTTATTTTTCATATAGACAGAAGGCAAGAGATCAACAGAGAGATAGGAGAGGAGATTCTGAAAAAACTCATACTTCCAGAGTGATATTCCCAGAAGCATTTCTTCAACTTTTTCTCAAGAACAGGGTGAAGCAAAGCAAGAAAGTATTCGACTGTACCATCAGTACCGTTGCTCGATACCTTTCCGATGACTTAGTTCTTCCGATCGTTAGTCTTCTTCAAGCAGTTTTCTTCTTCATCATCGTATGGTCCAAGGAACAAAGTGATCGCTCTCAGATCAGACTTCCATAGTACTTTCTAGAATAACTTGTACTTTTGTACTTTTTCTAGTTTTCTTTCAAAAGTCAATTTTAGGCATTTTGTTAAGTGAAACAAAATGGCGACTCTGCTGGGGATGACCTTCTCCTTTGACGAGAAGGCAATTGCTCAATATGATGATGTGTCGGTCGGATCGACAAAGAAGACTCTGGTTGTGCACTTCGACCAGACTGCCTACGAAGAAATGCTCTGAACTGGGGGCAGTACTCGCTGCTCCAATGTTCAAAAATCACGGAAGGCACGAAAAATTTGGATTCCTAAGTCCAAAGCATCATCGGATCTCCCTGTTGTCTCTGAAGGCAAAGGAATCCTTCCTACTCCTGTGGTGGAGACTCCCGTCTGTGACGAGGCAGTCTCTACTTTGGTGATACGCCCTGGGCGTAAAAATCAGTCTCCCATTTGTGACGTGGCAGACTCTCCAGTTTTACGCTCTGAGCGTAAAAATCAAGTTTTACGCCCTGAGCGTAAAAATCAAGTTTTACGCCCTGAGCGTAAAAATCAAGCTTTACGCCCCGCGCGTAAAAATATGTCTCCCGTCTGTGACGTGGTAGACACACAAAATTTACGCTCCACGCACAAAGGAAAATCTCCCGTCTATGACGTGGCAGATACTCATTTTGCGCTCTACACGTAAAGGTAAATCTCATGTCTGTGACAGTGTAGATAAAATTTACAATGATGCTTTTGCATCTAAAGTAATTTACATATACGCATGCAGCGTAAAATTGTTTTCAACCAACAACCTTCCTATACTGCTGTACACAAGGTACCAAACCTACAAATTATGCGTAATATTGATGGAGTCCTTTGTGCTAAAAAATCTCACGATTTACGCATGCAACTCCAAGCACGTAAAAATGTATAGTTTGGTTCTGCTAATGCAGCCAGTAATCTTCTTTATACACAAGGGACCAACGTTTCTCTACCCCAAATGTAATAAAAATTATTCCCTCTACTCCTTCTGATTTACGTGAGTTGCTAGTACAAAAACGTAAAAACAGACAATCTTTTGTGACACTCTTCCAAGAAAATTATCATTGTGAGTGTCACCAGATTGTAATCAAGTGTTGTGTTCGGCTTCTAAACGGTCAGTTTTTGATCGATTAAGCTACAATGTGCCTCAGCAGCAAACTGATGATCAAGAACATGAGTTGTCATATGCGTCAGTCAATATGGCATCTCATACTAACAGAGGACGACGTCCAAGACGCAACTTATCCCAAACTCCTGGTCAACAACAGTTTAACAGACTTCTTGATTCCTTTGAAGGAGTATATCAGAATACTCGATCAAGAAGACAAAGACAGTTGCAGATTTCTGATTCAGAAGCTGGGGGTACTCAGTCTTTTGAGTCCGAAACTGATAGTGTCGATTCATACCTCTATACTCCCTCTGTATCTTCAAGAGAGGTTAATCTTATGCTATTGGAGATGAACCGGAGACGTCATCTGCTAATATAGAACAACGTCTCTCTGTCGTTGAGCAATCACTAAAGGACATGCTTACCATGATGCAAAGCATGCACCAAATAATAATGACTCAGCAAACTGCTCAGCCTGCAGTAGTAACACCGGTGCAGGTAGCAGCACAAACTCAAGATAGTCAAGGGGTTGATATACCTTTGAATAATCAAGAGCCTGCTGTCAATCAAAATTCTGCATCCCCAGATCCTATCATTCCAGAAGATGTACCACCTCTGGTGGGGGTTACGGTACATCCAACAACTATTCAATCGAATGTGCTTCCTCAACCAGTGAAGCTATTCAAGCATACGTGAACTAAAAGCACAGTTTGAAGTTCTGAAGCACAAGGATCAGCTCCAGAGGTTAGAGATTAAGCAACCTTATCCTCCTCACTGGAATGACGTACCCTTTCCTCCGAAATTCAAACCACAATCGATGGTATTATTTGATGGAAAGGCTTCTCCTAGTCAGTATATCAATTACTTTGATATTATGACTGTGCATCTGCAGAAGAATGATGCTCTTCTTACCCGAGTTTTCATCGGGTGCCTGACGGGTTCAGCTTACGATTGGTATCGTAGTTTACCCGACTATTGCATATCTTCCTTTGACGAATTTAAAGCAATGTTTCTCCCCGCTTCTATGAAGGAGGTATGGACATGAACATGTCCTCCTTAATAGAAATCAAACAAAAGGAGAAGGAAATACTCGGACGTTCATTGAACGTTTCCGATAGGCAACTTTGAAGATGCCTCCTGGTATGCCAGATTCAGCATTGATTGATACATGTAAAATGAATCTGCGACCATCCATTGCTGTCTTCACGGGTTTCCAATTCACAGACTGGGCCTCGTTTATTATAGCAGCAGTTTCTGCCGAGACCAATGGTAGGTTGGCTTGTGAACGCGGGATGATCTTTGCCTCAGAGGACAAAGAAAAAAGGCTCTTCTGGTAATAATTCGGCAATCGTAATGGAAAGGAAAGGAAACCCTTGTGGTTAATCTTTCAAAACCCAAAACGATGTCGAATAATCAGGAGTCTTCTAAGTCAAAAGAAGAATACTCTTTTGATGACTGTGACATCCTAGGGATATTCTAATGTCTGGTAAAGAGTGGCAAACTCCAAATTCCTGAGCCAAAAAGGCCTAATGAGGTGAATCTGACCGACAATCCCAAATATTGTATCTATCAGACACATAAATTATCCTACCAAAGCTTGTTATGTCTTGAAGAAGAAAATCCAGGAACTGATAAATGCCAATACCATTGCTTTAACTAACGATGAGCATACAGTCACAACCAATATGGTTTCTCTTCAATTTGGAAGTTTTCCTCTACAGTAAGTCCAGATGGAATTGTCCCAATTCCAAAGGCGACGATGAAGATTATGAATATTCCGCCTGCCAGAGAGCAAAATAAAGGACTTTTGCCCCGTACACTGAAAAATGGTAAATCATGTGGGTACACCCTGATTTAATACCTGAAATGGAAAATAAAGGTAAAACTTCAAATTCCAAGAAGGGTAAAAAAGTCAAAACCTGTAACATGATTTCTCATGTTTTAACCCCAGACCATGATGATTTGGATCATTTATGGGATGGTATTCCTTTGGAGGATAGACTGAGAGGTTTGAATATATGCCCTCCAAGCATGTCTCCTCCTAATAAGCTCAAACTTACTCATCAGCAATGGTTAGCTATGAATAGTGTCCCTTTATACAGGGCACAACAAGTCTTTGCTGCTTATGAAAAAGCTCCTACAGAATTTTTCTCGTATCCTGAATACTCCTTCTCATGTGGCTATAGAGATTTCTATTCCTTCTTCTACAAATCTCTATGCCTCCTTTTCTGTGGCTACAGAGGTTTCTATTCCTCTTTCCTCTGTTAAATCACCTATTGAAAGTCCACTACCCATTCACTTGTACAGTCAACAATCAGTCCATCTTATGAAAAAGATGGGCTATGACTTTCAAAAAGCAGAAGGTTTGAATTTTGATAAAGGAATGCGACTTCCTTTACAAATTCAAAGTCAAAAATCCACTGTTGGATTGGTTCTGAGCTTCCTCATAAAAATCCTCGTAAGAAAAAGATTAAGGGAAAAAAGACTAAATCCTGCAATATGGTACTTCATTCTCCTGAGTCTGAAGAAAAAACCTTTACTGGTACGAGACCTGGAAAAGAGTACCACAAAGATTATGAGGGATCTTCCAAAGAAGCAGAGGACGTTGTTGAAACAATACCAGCTCAACCATCTCCTGTTTCTGCTAAACCATCTGTGGTTGAGAAGGGAAAACAGAAAGCAGTACGCTTTGACGTCCCTTTGAAATCTGCTTCAAATCAAGGGGTGGTGATAAAGCCTACAAATTTGATATTCTATCCAGTTAGCCAATACTCCGGCTAGACTCTCTATATTCGAGCTGCTTCGTCTTTCTAAAGAAAGCAGGAAGACTTGAGTGAAGCTTTGCTACAAGCAGACTCATGCTTAGCTCAACTCAAGAGTCCTGATAATACACCAGTGTCGTATCCACAATGTCATAGTGTGATGGAGGCAATTCTAACATTACCTTCATACAAGAATATGCTGTTAAAGCATAATAAGCACGACAGGCCTTTGTGCTATACTGGGTATATTGAATCCACTGAAATTGACAGGATTTATATTGATCCTGGGTCTTCTATTAGAATTATTCTTCAGAGTATGCTAAAACCTTTGAGGATTCCTACTAGTGATTTGACTTACACTAGTACCACGATAGTTGGTTTCAACTCTGGCAAGAGTAAACCACTGGGGAAGATTCGTCTGAAGATTCAAATTGGTGATCTTTGAACTATGGCGACATTTTATGTTATTAATTCAGATGTATCTTACAATATCCTTCTCGAAAGACCTTGGATACATGAACATAACATTGTGCCTTCAACTCTCCACCAATGCTTCAAGTACGTGGATTCCCAAGGGGTTATGAAGACTGAGTTTGCTGATATCAATCCTTTCAAGGGTGTCGAAGCCTATTTTTCTGACTCAATGCTCTACAAACAAGAGCATGTGAAGGAGATATCAGATATGGCTGAAGATCGATCACCTGCTGAAGATCAATCTGTCAATGAAGATCCTCCGAAAGAGCAACCTTTGAAGATTAAAGTCAAAGGTCAAATCCAATCCCAATCTGTCAATGATCAACCTCTGGTGATCAAGGTCAAATGAAGAACTCGAGCTTCATCTGAGGAATCAGTGAGTATTCCTGCCAAGAGCCAAGTTCAACCTCTCATGATCAAAGTTAAGGGACGTACTTTCGTAACGATCTAGAACCACCACTGATCATCAACCTTGGCAAGTCTACGCAGAAGACGGATGACGGTCCGTTAATGATCAATCCGAAGCGTATCAGTCAAATTGTAAATGATGTAAATATTGATCATTCTGTGCTTTCTAATATCAATAAAGATTTCCTTTTTGAGTATACGACTATCAAATTTTTGAAAGAATGACTTTATCTTCTGATGATCAAAGTCATCAATATAAAGATGACATTGATACAGAAAACCTTATACATTGACCATAAGAAAATTCCTTTCCTCCTCATCGATGTTGGACCTTATGCTCAAAGGTTCCTAACATCTTCTCCCTATTTTCTTCCGGTAGCCGCTTCATCACAAGCTTGTGTAACTTATAGACGTCACGAAGAATCTTATTTTGTGATTCCATCTGATAAGAAAAACAAACGCCAAATTGTGTTTGGTATGGCTAGAAATATCTATGTTGTTCAAACAGATGATCTTAAGATAAAGATAGAGGAAGAATCCGAATTGACAGATATAGTCAACAATCTCTCAAGATTATCCAGAATATGGGATATGACTTGAAGATATGCAAGGTCTCAATCAAGGCAAAGGTAGACGATTACCATTATGATGATCCATTTTACCAGAAAACTCGTCATGGGTTGGGATACGATCCGTCCCAATGATTAATAGGATATACAAGAAGAACTTTCTTCCAGTTCTTCACAATCCTCAGATTCAGAAGAAATCCAATTCATCGAATCGGATACACACCACATGTGCAAAAAGATATGGAAGAAGAATGTTCTTCCAGTTTTTTACAATCCTCATATTCTGAAGGAGACTATTATGATGAATCTGAGTGTGTATTCTCAGTCAACATGGTTCAAACTGATGGTGAATCTGAACCATTTGAGAATGATCCTTCGCACAACACAATAGACACTCAATGGGAACTTCGTTTTGAACAACGACAGCCACCTATAGATGATGATTGTCCAGATTGATGTTGGAGACGGAACTATTCTAAACCAATATTCATCAGTAAAAACCTCTCTGAAGATGAAAAAGAAGAGTTGATAAAACTGATTAAAGAATATATTGATATCTTTGCATGGAGTTATGAGGATATGCTGGGTCTAGATCCTAAATTGCTACTCATAAACTCAATATTCTTCCTAATGCCAAGCCTGTAAAACATCAACGGCATTTTCGACCAAACATGATGGATGCAATTGAAGCAGAAGTCAAAAAGCTGATCACAGTGGCTTTGTGCGTGAAGACAACATCCAGATTGGGTGGCCAACATTGTTCCTGTTATGAAGAAGAACGGAAAAGTCCGAGTTTGTATAGATTTTCGGGATCTTAATGCAGCTTGTCCAAAGAATGAATTTCCACTTCCAATTACCGATGTCATGATAGACGATACATGTAGTTTTGAATGCATGTCTTTCATGGACATTTTCAGGATACAATCAA
>JANAVB010029206.1:0-32099 GCA_029216955.1 Iris pallida | reverse complement strand
AGCTTCTCACTCCAGTTCAATTTATTGGTAGAAATAAACTTCTTGAGAAGTTTGATGATAATTTTATTAAATGCTTCTGCTAACCCGTTAGCTGCAGTATTGTAAGTTGTAGAAGCAATATTATTGATCCTGTTGTCATCGCAAAATCGAGTAAATTTTTGACTGATGAATTATGGCCCATTATTAGTGAATGATTCATCGAGGAACACCGAACCTATAAATCACATAATGTTTGATAAAGTTGATGACGCTGCTTGTCTTTGTAATGCCCCGCTCCGCACGAGGCATTTGGTTGGCTTATTGGATGGGATCAGAATATTGGACCGTGACTTAAGTTGGGAATCAGGAGAATTGAGACTGATACAGTCTCTCTTAGCTGGCTAGACGAAATGGATATTGGAACGTGGCTCGCTGGTGGAGCTACGCTTAGTAGAATTTTGGGTGAGTGGAACTGTCCTTCCTCCTCCTTACTCCTTCATGCTTAATAGATGAAGTATTGAAATGCTATGAACTGCCCCTAAATGTCCCTTATGTTAGTTGCTGAATAATAGAGATGCTTTTGTTGAGAATTATTGAAATGTACAACACATTGAACTGCTAATGTGATTCGCTGCCTGAGAATGAATTGATAACATTGCCCCTTATGCTTAACACTGCTGGAACAAGTAGACACTTGAATAATGAGATGCCTTATGAATGATAGAATAAGAAATGAACTGGCTATGCTATCGAACCAATAAACTGAATGAAATACTAGAATCATGTACTATCTGTATAACTGTTGCAAGAATATGAAATGTTGCCTGTCCCTTATAAGAAATGAATGAATGAATGTTAAGTTCCCCTTAAGAAAGGAATGATATGAGATACGTTGCGATGAAGCAATGAATGAGAAATGATAAAGCTGGGATCGTTGAGATCACCAAATGAAATGATGGTAATGATGAAATGAATAAGTCATTGAATATGACTACTGATGCACTGTTGCCTTTACTTTCCTTAATATATTTTACCATGCGATTATGTTCACAATCGAGTCGGACACGCATTCGCATGGTCATGGACAACTTGTATACAAGGTTTGAGTAATAATTTCCTCGAACGGTTCCTAGGGCCCTGGGGACCGATTCGGCCTAGGAGGAAATAATGATGAGTGCTATGGGAGCACGGATAAGGCGGGGTGGCATAGAGGCTCGCCACCTACTATGCTGACCGCATTATCTTAAAATGAAATGAAATGAGAAGAGTCCATATGGTTTAACAACACCAGTGACCATGTAGTCAGGATGCATGCTAGTGAATGTTTTGTGCAGGCAGAGTAAGTATATCAGATAACCTGTATTTGATGCAGGTACGAGAAGTCGGCTATCGGTAAGAAATCACATAATTGTGATATTGTATAAGTTGGTTTAACTTGCCTACTTAACATGTTCAATTCATTATGCTAGAAAGATGCCTTGCTATAAATAGTGCTCAAACATAACATCCATGCTAAGTGATGCTTGAAGTGAGAACTGTCATAATATTTAAGATGTTAATGTTAACGATGCCTCAATGATGCCTTTTCATGATAACACCTAGTATGCCTCAATGATGCCTTTGCATGATAACACCAAGAATGCTAAAAAGATATGTCCACATGAATGCTACAAAGAATATGTTTACATGCTTCACTCTGATTATTGTCCATGAACTGTAAACTGATGCTAGGTCCCAAATAGAAAGATCACTCTAATAAATGCATGCTTAAATGATCACTAAAATGTTGGTTTATGCGAGTGGATTGGATTCTGCTCGCCAGTACATAGATGATGTGCTGACCCACGTTTTGTGGGCAGGTGCTTATGCTTGGAATGTTCTACACACGGAGTTTAGCTGGATTGGTTCCGCGGCATCGAAGATTTGTTGGGCATACAGAAGCTCTCCTTGCACAAGATGATGTCTTCTGTTTATAAAGGGCATAATGTATGGAACATTGTAATCAGTTGTACCAGTGAGATTGTAAGCCAAGTCGGTATATCAAGTTGTAATCCATTGTATCCAAATATCAAATGTAAGTTGTATAGCATTGTTCAGTTGGTTTCCAATTTAAAGTGAGATGTGCTGTAATCATTGTACTTCAATACAAGTCTTGTACTCTTCTTCAATTATCAATAAAGAGAATAAAGTTCTACATATCTCTGTGTGGCTTCAAGTTACTCTTTTTCTCCGCTGCTATAAAGAAGTGATGTACTTCTATTCAATAAGAAAGATTGTCCTCATTAAATTCAATTTATCTGCTTCTGCCGCTGCGATATGTTCCTATTTTGAGAATAATCGATTATGTACCATCCTTGCCTCGTACAAGTGCAATACCAGACTTGTACGGCATCACGCCCAAGCGAGGACGATCGATTCCAAGAGATAAAATATGTGAATAAATGACTCTATGAATCGGGGCATGACAAATTGGTATCAGAGCACGGCTTTACGTCCTTGGTCTCTTCTTTGATTCGTTTCAAATCAAAGTTGCATCGACGATTAACCAAAGATGTTTCCGCGATCACTCAACGTTGCTTCCGCGATTAAATCAAAGATTGCTTCCGCGATTATATTGTTGTTGTTATGTAATCATTTTATGTTGTTCGTGTCTGAAAGATTATTGACCCTCTTGGCTGCTCACTGGATGTTCCATACAATAAGTCTATATACATTGTGATGCCCCTGAATGAATGATTGTTGTTGGTTTGGATACAAATAACCCAACAATGACTCGATGCCATAGTATGCTATATTGTGATTGCTGTTAGAAATGTGGGAATATAGAAAAGTGGCAATGTATGCTGCAACTAGTGAGAATTACATATGATTCTGGGAAAGAATTGTGAATGGGATAATTGATGGATGAGTTCAGCAGAACCATTGAATTGACTCATGTGCGTCGGCTAAGTGCTTTCGAGACCCTAAGAATGTTGGCTTATAATATTGAGACCCCGAGATGTTGGCTAAGTATTGTGATCATCATAGATCACGAATGTCCGGAATAGATTGAGTTGGTATTGTTTAAGGATGGCTTCGTTTCTGAGTGGTATATTGCCTCTACCACCTCAGAACGAGATGTATGTTGACCCTTCCCATAGAATAGCAATGAGACTATCTGTGAGTACTGGGTAGTGCCGAGACATAGCTGGGAGTCATGTATTGTTGCTAGATGACTCGAGTGTCCCCTGACGGTGATGCTATGTTGGGTAGCAAGATTCTAGAAATTGTAACCGGTTGGCTTGGTTAGAAATTGTTTAGTCGAGTGATGACTCGAGCTAGTAAGACAGTTAGTATGCTACGGGTAAATGGATTTGGCTTGAGAATGCTGTGGCTTAGAACATCTGAATGTTGACTTCGATTTGGTTGGATGTAAATTAAATATGGCTAATACAAAGTTGGTTGCTAAACTGAAAGTTTTAGAAATATTGTCGATGAACCAAAAGAATATTAGAGATTGTGCCTTGACCCTAAGGTGTAATAGATGTGAACCCATCTAGATCACCAAAGGATATTCGTTGCTCATGTGCATGTATGCTCAGGAATTGAATTGTACCAGAAAAGTGACAAGTAGCAACCCTGAATCCTTGTGTTGCATAGAGGATGGTTAATTGATACATGAATTATCAGATTGAATGGAATGAACTACTCGACCCTTGAGGTAGAGAATTTTAAGAATGTCCATATAAGATTTTGACGGCTGGAAAGGGAACGAAATTTAAGAATGCCCGTAAAAGAGTTGATGATTGAGAAACAAATGGAAACGAGAAATTGCAAACATGTTGGATAATGTCGGTATAGGTGACTGTTGGTTGGGATATAGATTGTTGGCTTATGACTTAGTGGTTTAACTCTGTCATACGGACCGAATAGTATGATTCCATAATTATATTAAGATTATCGGAATCGATGACCCTTGAATAGTTAGCATTGGCTTATGGGTTTATGTGGGTACGAAGGAATTGGACCAGAAATTGAATCATTGGAAATTTACTTGATGGATTATTAGAACGATGAAGATCGTATGTCGGATTTGGAATTGACCGTAATGTTGATAGATCGATCTTAGTCAATTGTTGGGTAAGTCTAGAATGAGCCTTTGTGGGAATTATTTCCTTGAGGAAGACCCTGAATAGATAGACTTGACCCTAGCGACCAGTTGATGAATTACCAATTGCTGGCTTAGCCCAATTGGCGATTCATTATTCATACTGAATTGATACCCATAGGTTTGGGTAGAGTTCCTTAGAACTGTTGGTTGCTTGTTGGCCTTAAGAATAAGAAACTAGTATAACCCTAGTAGCCGTCCACTCTAGGGGAGTCACCTGAATGATTAAGTTTAGCTGTCAGTGTAGCTAACCTTAGAGATTGATTGAATAATAGGTGACCATTGGAGACCCATAGAATAACCTTGTGGCATTGAATGAGAGATGGTGCTAATGAGTATTGACCTAAGGGAATGTATGTTTCAACTTGAGCCTTAAGAGATGTTTGACCATTGAGGATTATATGTCGGCCATAAGTGGGAATTGCAATCGTAAGGTAAGGCTTGAGTGTACCTATAGTCGGGTAGTTAAGTTAACCTTGACTGTTGCATAGAATTATACCCTGATTCGGGTAATTGATAGTGGGTGACTTCGGATTGTGTCTTATAGAAAAGATGAGTTGCCTCGGTGAAAAATTATTGTTGGATTTGGGAAGGAATATGATTGCATGTTGTGAACTCTTGATATGGTTGGCTCTAAGTTAGACCCTTGATCGAATGTTAGAAATGTTATGCTTGGATGGAGATTGTCCCTGATGTTAAGTGGTGGCCTGGAAAATAGTGATTGTGGCAAAGTGAATAAAACAATAAGTCAATTGAAAGGATGCTAAGTTGGATTTAGAAAAAGAGAGTTATATTGTGGCAGATCGAATCGCACTAACATGGAAGTTGGCTGAAGTACATATGTTTTGGGGACGCCTAAAACATGTGTATGGATCCAGCAGAAGTGATTGGTTGTGACTGAGATAACATTATGGAAAGAATTTATCGCACTAGCACGGACTTTGGCTGAAATGCATATATTTTGGGGACGCCTAAACTATGTGTATGGATCCAAACGAAGTGATATGTTGCGACTGAAATAGAAATGTAAGGAAAATGTTGGCGAATCAATGAGAAGTTACAAGTAATTGAAAAAGAGATAGACAGATCGAATCGTTGATGGATTTAAATGGCACAGTTGGATAGATATTTTGAAATGACCGAGTGGGCTGAAATGAATATTGATTTGAAGCTGAATGAGTAAACTCATGGTGATTAAGTGAATCTTGTAGAAGACTTGTTTCCTTAAGTTTCGAGGATGAAACTTTTTCTGAGTGGTATATTATGTAATGCCCCGCTCCGCACGAGGCATTTGGTTGGCTTATTGGATGGGATCAGAATATTGGACCGTGACTTAAGTTGGGAATCAGGAGAATTGAGACTGATACAGTCTCTCTTAGCTGGCTAGACGAAATGGATATTGGAACGTGGCTCGCTGGTGGAGCTACGCTTAGTGGAATTTTGGGTGAGTGGAACTGTCCTTCCTCCTCCTTACTCCTTCATGCTTAATAGATGAAGTATTGAAATGCTATGAACTGCCCCTAAATGTCCCTTATGTTAGTTGCTGAATAATAGAGATGCTTTTGTTGAGAATTATTGAAATGTACAACACATTGAACTGCTAATGTGATTCGCTGCCTGAGAATGAATTGATAACATTGCCCCTTATGCTTAACACTG
Organism: Iris pallida; assembly: GCA_029216955.1. Taxonomy (NCBI): domain Eukaryota; kingdom Viridiplantae; phylum Streptophyta; class Magnoliopsida; order Asparagales; family Iridaceae; genus Iris; species Iris pallida. The sequence goes on along the minus strand of JANAVB010029206.1, from coordinate 26,314 downwards.
CTGGAACAAGTAGACACTTGAATAATGAGATGCCTTATGAATGATAGAATAAGAAATGAACTGGCTATGCTATCGAACCAATAAACTGAATGAAATACTAGAATCATGTACTATCTGTATAACTGTTGCAAGAATATGAAATGTTGCCTGTCCCTTATAAGAAATGAATGAATGAATGTTAAGTTCCCCTTAAGAAAGGAATGATATGAGATACGTTGCGATGAAGCAATGAATGAGAAATGATAAAGCTAGGATCGTTGAGATCACCAAATGAAATGATGGTAATGATGAAATGAATAAGTCATTGAATATGACTACTGATGCACTGTTGCCTTTACTTTCCTTAATATATTTTACCATGCGATTATGTTCACAATCGAGTCGGACACGCATTCGCATGGTCATGGACAACTTGTATACAAGGTTTGAGTAATAATTTCCTCGAACGGTTCCTAGGGCCCTGGGGACCGATTCGGCCTAGGAGGAAATAATGATGAGTGCTATGGGAGCACGAATAAGGCGGGGTGGCATAGAGGCTCGCCACCTACTATGCTGACCGCATTATCTTAAAATGAAATGAAATGAGAAGAGTCCATATGGTTTAACAACACCAGTGACCATGTAGTCAGGATGCATGCTAGTGAATGTTTTGTGCAGGCAGAGTAAGTATATCAGATAACCTGTATTTGATGCAGGTACGAGAAGTCGGCTATCGGTAAGAAATCACATAATTGTGATATTGTATAAGTTGGTTTAACTTGCCTACTTAACATGTTCAATTCATTATGCTAGAAAGATGCCTTGCTATAAATAGTGCTCAAACATAACATCCATGCTAAGTGATGCTTGAAGTGAGAACTGTCATAATGTTTAAGATGTTAATGTTAACGATGCCTCAATGATGCCTTTTCATGATAACACCTAGTATGCCTCAATGATGCCTTTGCATGATAACACCAAGAATGCTAAAAAGATATGTCCACATGAATGCTACAAAGAATATGTTTACATGCTTCACTCTGATTATTGTCCATGAACTGTAAACTGATGCTAGGTCCCAAATAGAAAGATCACTCTAACAAATGCATGCTTAAATGATCACTAAAATGTTGGTTTATGCGAGTGGGTTGGATTCTGCTCGCCAGTACATAGATGATGTGCTGACCCACGTTTTGTGGGCAGGTGCTTATGCTTGGAATGTTCTACACACGGAGTTTAGCTGGATTGGTTCCGCGGCATCGAAGATTTGTTGGGCATACAGAAGCTCTCCTTGCACAAGATGATGTCTTCTGTTTATAAAGGGCATAATGTATGGAACATTGTAATCAGTTGTACCAGTGAGATTGTAAGCCAAGTCGGTATATCAAGTTGTAATCCATTGTATCCAAATATCAAATGTAAGTTGTATAGCATTGTTCAGTTGGTTTCCAATTTAAAGTGAGATGTGCTGTAATCATTGTACTTCAATACAAGTCTTGTACTCTTCTTCAATTATCAATAAAGAGAATAAAGTTCTACATATCTCTGTGTGGCTTCAAGTTACTCTTTTTCTCCGCTGCTATAAAGAAGTGATGTACTTCTATTCAATAAGAAAGATTGTCCTCATTAAATTCAATTTATCTGCTTCTGCCGCTGCGATATGTTCCTATTTTGAGAATAATCGATTATGTACCATCCTTGCCTCGTACAAGTGCAATACCAGACTTGTACGGCATCACGCCCAAGCGAGGACGATCGATTCCAAGAGATAAAATATGTGAATAAATGACTCTATGAATCGGGGCATGACAGTCTTAACCACAGCTAGAGGTATAGCTTCAGCCCATTTTGAGAAGTAATCAGTTATGTCTAATATGAACTGATATCCTCGAGATGAGGGAGGGTTGATAGGACCGATGACATCCATTCTCCAAGCTTCAAAGGGCCAAGATGCTGCCATTGGGTGAAGGAATTCTAACGATTGATGAATGAAGTTAGCATAGATTTGACATGCTCGGCACTTTCTTGCATACTCGATTGCACCAGATACCATCGAGCCAATAATAACCCATTCGGCGAATATGATCCTACAATTTAGGACCAGGTTGATGTGCACCTCACGAAGTATTTATTTTGCTTCTTTCCCAGCATGACAACGCAGGAGTAAGCTGTCGTACGTTCGTCGGTAAAGTGTCTTTAGGTAGGATATCATGGACTACAAAGTCTATGAAAGGAATCCGCCAGTCCTCACCGATGGCACAAATTTCAACCGAATTATTGAATTTCATGTTTGGGTTGTTAACTTCCATATTTAAGTTATTCTGGACACAAAACAACTCTCAATTAGTGTTGACGATCATTTGTTGTCTTCTGACGGGGATTACGAATACTGCTGCAAGATTGGCAAGTGCATCAGCTTCTGTATTACATATTCGGCATACATGCTCGATGAAGAAGCCTTTGAATGAAGTAGCCATCCTGATCGCCGTATCATGATATGGAACCAAATCTTGATGTCGAACTTCGTATGTGCCTCTAACTTGATTAACAATCAGTTTGGAGTCTCCGTAAACTTCAAGATATTCAATATCTAATTGTTTAGCCAATTGGAGACCGATGAGCAGAGCGTTGTATTTAGCCATACTGTTGGAACATGATTCATCTAAAGAATAAGCTCTTTAGATAGCGAATCCTTCTGGTGAGACGAGAATGACTCCAACTCCAACAACAATAGCACCTTTTGGTCCAATTCTAGATGCACCATCAAAGAATAGACGCCAAATAAGAATTTCTTCTGAGATCATGTTGGCTTCCAAGGTTTCATCTGGAATCTCATCATAGAGTTTAGATGTTTCGGGAACTGGATGAGCCGCTAGAAAGTCGGCAAGGGCTTGACCTTTAACAGACTCTTGAGGAACATAAACTATATCATATTGTGCTAACAATATGGCCCATATTGCAAGCCTAGAATTGAGGGTACTTGGCTTCTTCATCAGGACCCTAAGAGTATTAACTCTAGAAATAATATGAATAGTTTGGCCAGTGATATAATGTCTCGTCTTTTGAACAGCAAACATCGAAGCTAGACATTCTTTTTCTACTGGAGTGTATCGGTGCTTAGTTCCAATCATCATGCGGCTAAGGTAGTAGATAGCCTACTCATAACCTTCTTTATTCTTCTTAGCTAATAAAGCACCTAAAGAGTGGTCCATTGCTCGAACATACATCAGGAAAGGTATTCCTGACACTGGAGGCACTAGAACTGGAGGGTTCATCAAGTACCATTTTATGTCTTCAAATGTCTGTTGACATTCTTCAGTCCAAATAAAAGACACCTTTCTTCATGAGTTGAGTGAACGGTCTACAGCGTCCAGAGAGATTTGAGATAAATCTCCTGATGTACGCAAGCCGTCCCTAGAATCCTCGTAGCTCTTTTAGGTTGCATGGAGGATGCATCTCTTGAATGGCTTTGATTTTCTCAGGGTCAACGTGTATACCTTTAGAGGTAATAACGAATCTAAAAAATTTGCCACTAGAGACTCTCAGGAATGACTTGGTGGGATTCATCTTGAGTTTATGCTGGCGTATTAGATCAAAAATAGTTCTCAAATCTTGAATATAGTCCTCTTTTAAATAACTTTTGACAACAATGTCGTCAACATAACATTCAACAGTTTTTCCTAAATGATCACAAAAGATGGCACTCATGGCCCGCTGATAAGTTGTACCAGCATTCTTAAGACCAAATGGCATGACAGTGTAGCAATAGACTCCAAGAGGAGTACAAAATGATGTATGCTTCTCATCTTCTGGATGTATCTTGATTTGATTGTATCCTGAAAATCCATCCATAAAGGACTTACGTTCAAATTTGCAACTATTGTCAATTATGACATTAGTGATTGGGAGAGAGAATTCATCTTTGGGACAAGCTTCATTAAGGTTTCGAAAGTCGATGCAGACCCGGACTTTTCCTATCTTCTTCAAAACTGGGACAATATTAGCCACCCAATCTGGATGTTATTCTTCTCTGATGAAACTGCAGGCGATGAGTTTCTTAACTTCAGCTTCTATGGCATCTATCATGTTAGGTCAAAACCGACGTTGTTGTTGTTTGACTGGCTTTGTATTTGGCAGAAGGTTGAGCTTGTGGGTAGCAATTTGAGGATCCAATCCCGGTATATCTTCATAGCTCCAAGCGAATACATTAATGTATTCCCTAATGAGTTGGACTAGTTCTTGTTTATCTGCCTCAGGAAGGCTTTTGCTGACAAAAATTGGTTTGGAAGAATTTTCGTCTCCAATATTGACTTGAACCAACTGATCTTTAGTAGGTGGTTCACGTTGCTCGAAACAAAGCTTCCATTGAGTATCCATCTTTTGTGTCCAAGGATCAGATTCAAAAGCTTCAGCAAAGTCTTTTTCATCTTTCGAGAACTCGACAGTCACCATATTGGAAGATAGAGTCACGCAATGGACGTGTCCTACACTGGTGTCTTAATCCCATAAGATAGAATCAGAAGATTTATATCGTTCTTTTTCCTCGGATTCGAAGGCTTCTGGAGTCGGAGTTGGTAAAGTATAACCTAATCCCCGCTTCATTTTGCCATAGGATTGTTGTGGTTTTTCTTTCGGAGCAGGAATACGAATAGGAGTTCGCCTTCCTTTGCCACCATTGAGACCAGTTTTAAAATTATAACCCATCTTTTGAATGATATCTTTTGATTATTGACTATAACGACGTAGTTGAAGTCTTCCGTTATCTTGATTTTCTTCTTCGCTATCGGGCGTGATCTTCTGTTTTGTTCCTTTACTAAAAAGTATAGAAAGTTCATCTTTCTTTCTGGAAGGAACTAAGAAGAAGGAGTTCTGCATTGGCTCGATGAGGCTTAGTAAGGTTGATAACCAGAGGAGGAGAAGGAGAAGGAGGAGGTTTGTTACGACGAAGGTCGATAACAAGAGGCTCAGAAGAGGTGAGCTCCCTTTGTTCCATTTTCACAGCAAGAGGATGTTTATTATGAGAGGAAAGATGTACGGTCAATGTCTGAGAAGAAGAAGGACAAATAGCATGTCCTTTGACGGAGATCACGAGAACATCTTTAGGAGTATGCTTCTGATCCTCCTCACTATCAATTGCTAATACAACTTTCATGAACTCCTCTTAATTTGTACATCCGAGAGTCAGTAAAATATGCTTCAACCCCCCTGAAAGGATTCAGGTCGGCTACTTCTTTTTGGACTTCTCTATTGGCATCCACATATTTGCAGCATTGAAGTAAAGTGGATGGTACAATGTTATGTTCATACAAAAAGGGTCTTCCCAGGAAAGCATTGTAAGAGCCGTGATTATCGATCATGTAGAAAGTAACATTCGTACGAAGATTGCCTATTCGAACGTTCAGGCGAATCTTCCCCAAAGGTTTACTTCTCCCAGAATTGAATCCCAGGATTGTCGTGATGGTTGTTGAAAGATTATGTACGGGAATCTTCAATGCATCTAGTAGAGTTTTTAGCATGATGCTGAGCGCAGAACCAGGATCGATCAGCATACGATCAACTTTCATGGTATCAATATATCCCGTAAAGTAGAGGGGTTGATCATGACGATTATCTTCTGACAGCCTATCATCTTATGTGAAGGTGATGTTTGGAATCAGCTCCATCACACTATGACAATGAAGACATGTTACAGGCTCTTCCTCTGGTTTCTTGAAAAGTGCCAGACAAGTATCAGCTTGCGTTAAAGCTTCACTCAACGTTTCTCGAGTCTCCCTCAAAAGACGAAGTAGCTCAAAAATTGACAATCTTGCCGGAGTATTGGCCAGTTGAGCCAGTATATCAAAGTTATATGGCTTCTCAAGTCCCAAAGTTGGAGTTTTCTTTAATACTTTGTCAAAATGGACAGACTGTTTTCCTTTGTCGGTTGTCGTTGGTTTGGGAAGTGTTGCCTCTATCTGGGGTGACGAAGCTGACGGAACATTGATAGGAGAAGATAATGCTTGAGGAGCCTCCAAAGCTGGAGCAGGGTCTTCTTGATCTTCTGAGTAGTCTCTTAGATAAGGTTTCCCAGACCTGGTACCAGTCAAGACTTCTTCCTCGGATACAGGGTCAAAGGATACCATATTGCAGTTCTTGGCCTGGATCTTGTTTCTGGAAGATTTCTTGCGGCGAGAGGGAGAATTTGTCCAGTAATCCAAACCAGCCCGAGATTGGTTGTGAGAAAGACATAGAGAAAGAGGTACAGAAGACCCTTTTCCATGATTCAAACCAGAGGCCTCTTGTAGATCATATCCCATCTTCGTCATGAGTTCACGAGATTATGGACTGTACAGATGGAAAGCTGATTGGTATTTGGCTTCTGATTTTGACAATGTTGTCTTATCAGTGGAAGAAGAAGAAGGATTATCTGCTGCCAAGATGAAGGTAGCAGTTAGAGGTGGAAGACAAGGCTCACCAAATGAAATCATGTGACATGATTTATTTTTAGTAGCCTTTTTGGACTTAGTAGAAGAAGATGGTGTTTCAAAGTCCGCCACTAAATCAGGATGTATCCATATGATCTCTCTTATATCAGTAGACAGAGGAACAAGACCATCTGTCCGTGCAGGTGGAAGATTGACAATCTCCAGAGTAGTTTTCGGAATAGGGACAGCGCCATCTTGCACAAATTGAGCTGGAAAATCCCCAAACTGTAAGAAGACAAAATTAGCCGTTACAGTTTTCTCGTCTTGCTGGAGAGTGATTACACCAGAATTGACTATCTCTTGTATTTTATCCTTGAGCACATAGCATGGTTGAGTCGGATGTCCAATAAACCTGTGGTAAATACAATATTTAGGATGGCCAATCTTATCAACTTCATCTGGCCTTTTAGGTTCTGGCAGTTAGAGTTTGTTGCTCTTGATGAGGTAATCAAAGATACTCATGATGTCATCTTCATCGAAAGAGTATTCTTCTTTTGGACGAGGTGCCCGTTGTAGTGGTGCTGAAGAGGTAGATGTTGGCTGATTTACATTAATGACTAGGGCTTCTTTGCCTTTGAGGTTAATGGCTAAAGTCTCATTGCTCTTACGATTATTCTGACGGCCATTATTATTTGGTATAGCACGTTCTTCTTTATCAAGATTAGGCATCTGAATGCCTAATTGCTTGAATTTGTCAGCACTTTCTTCTGCGACTTTGGCGTTCATTATGAAAGAAGGCCAATCCTGGAACTGTGTTGATCCTATCCACATGCTGATTATAGGCAACAAGTTTGATTTGCAAGTGTCTATAGTTAAAGCATCTGGAGTTCCGAGAGGCATTTTGAGTGCTTCACGGTGGAACCGTTTAATGAAACGTTCAGTCGTTTTATTATGTCGTTGTTTGATTTTGATGAGAGCAGATATAGTCATGTAGTTGGTTCCCTCATAAAATCATTCCAATAATATTTGTTTAAAGCCAGCGAAAGAGGTTATGCACCCATCTAGTAAACTACGATACCAGTCATATGCTGCACCAGCTAAACGGCCAATAAATACTCTAGTAAGAAGAGCATTATTTGGTTGAAGTTGGTCAGTCATTGCTTCAAAGTGATTGAGGTATTGACTTGGAGACGTGCTGCCATCAAATAAAATAATAGTAGGGGGCTTATATTTAGAAGAAAATTGGACCTCTTTCCATTCTATGGGATAGGGCTGTTTGATCCCAAGCTTCTGCAGGCCATCCTTCTGTTTGAAAGCTTCAAATTGAGTACGTAAAAGTTTTACGACCTCATTGGTATCTCATGTTGATTGTGGAGTAGTATATTAATTTAATGTGCTAGGAGGGGGTACTGCTTGATAAGTACCACCCCCTGTACCAGATTGACTTGGAATAGCCTTTGTCGGAATGGAAGCAGTATAAGGAGATTGTACCCCTAGATCAATATTGGTGGGAGCTGATGTCATCATAGGTTCTTGAGTCGGAATTAGATTCGCGACTGGTGGAACTGTATGTTGTGCCATAATCATAGTATGCATGCATGTCATCATCTCAGCCATGTTTTTCAAACTAGCCTCTAAAGCAGCAATTCTCTGCTTTTGACTGGAAGAAGTGTAGGTATCTTGATCTTCTGTGACGGCATAAGCAGTCACTTCTCTAGCCTTTGAAGACAATCTAGTGGAAAGAATGGTCCTTTCAGAACTTTCACTGTCAGCGTCAAAGTCACATAAAGAACTATCCCCAGAATAAGTGATAGGGATATCTTTTTGACTGAAGGAATCTTGGTTTGAATCAAGAAGATTCCATTGACCAATTGTATCTCAACTTTTTGATCTGGTATATTGGTATACTCCTTCACCGGATTCATGAATCCGATCTAAGTATTGCTGACTAGGATTGCGGGATGCATTACGTCTTGGACATTTTCCACCCCCAGTACTTCGAGATGCCATATTGACAGAAGCATAGAGAAGTTCATCTTTATTTACTATGATTGGTTCAGGAGTCTGAACATAATTCAAACGGTCAAAGACGGACCACTTGGCTGACTGACAGCAGCATTTGATGACAACTTCATGATGGTGGTTGCAATGATATTCTTGTTGTTGGACCACCGCCGGACGGGATGGATTTACAACCTTCCGCTTCTGTATTAAGAGTTAACAGAGGTCGCTAACAGGACGAAAAGAAGTTGCAGGAACGTAGTCCTTGATGATATTCGGGACATGGTTCATGTTCCTGAGATGTCCTGTACCTTGAGTGTACAAGGACGTGCTAAGCTGGTTAGCATAGGTCACAGGATCTTTCACCTCAACATTCTTCCTCTGGTGTAAGTTAGCAACTGGTGCGGGTTGCGCTTGATGAATCTTGTGATTTCCCGAGGTTGAGCCTAATTAGCACATGTTGATATAGGTGCGCAAGTCTGATAGGGGAGCCGCTTGTGTATCTACTTGAGATACTAGTAGTTTGCCTCGTCGAGATCTTGAAATACATAAGGTTGGTAGATCCTGCCCCAATCTCTTTGGAGTAGGCATGATGCCCTTTTGCATGGAAGGTTTGTTCTGAATGGAACTCATCTTTCCGATAAAGGTTTGGCTGTCTCTATTAAGGAGAGCAGTACTTTCTATCCAGTCTACGACTCGAGCAGAATGAGGAAAAGTCAAAGAACATTTTTCTTGATTTAGTGATTTCTTACAAAGCTTCTGATTTGGTGGAAGAGAGTGCTTCTCTTTACATTACGCTAGTGCACAAGTTCGTGCAGGTTGCGCCAAGGCATGAACCTGCACAAATTGCGTCGAAACAGGAACACGCACAAATTGGGTTGAAGAAAAAAAGGCTAAAGGGCACTTTTCCTTGTTTTGGATAGTAGTGTGTCGAGACAGAGTCTCATTTGATTTCAGGGTCGGAGAAGTAGAGGGATTAACCAAAAGGCTATTCCCTTAGGTTGTGCCGAAACATTGATGGGTACGAGTTGCACAGAAGTAGGAACAGACGCAGGTTGCGCCGAAAAGAGTGAAGGGCACTTTCCCTTATTTTGGACAGCAGTGTGTTGAGACAGAGTCTCCTTCGATTTTAGAATTGGAGAAGTAGAGGGATTAGCCAAAAGGCTATTTCCCTTAGGTCGTGCCGAAACATTGACGGGCGCGAGTTGCGCAGAGGCAGAAGATTGGGCCGCCGAGGCCTTAGGAGTCCAGACAGAGCGAGTCTTACTCTTAATAGCGGCAGAAGTGCGATTGACACCGCCAGCATTGATCACAGTCTCGTAGGCTGTCTGGTCGACTTTAACGACCAGAGTCTTCTGCGTCTTGCCGATTGATGCGATATAACATTGAGTTGTCACTTTCTCGTCGGAGGAGAAAGTCATCCCCAGTAGAGTCGCCATTTTGTTTGCAAAGAATAAAAGTTTTATTACAAACTAAGAAAAAAAGTACAGAAGTACAATTGATTTCTGGGGAAGTACATCTATAGGAATCTGATCAGAAGACGATCACTTTATCCCTTAAACGATGTGATATCGAAGACACAAGCCTCTGGAGAATGCAGCAGCACTTTAGCAGGAGATGATGATCACTCTTGATGATTTGAGAATGATTTGAAACTCTATTTATAGAGTTCATGAAATAACTGTTTAGTAGTTATTCTGGATTACGCACGCTTCAGATTGCGTGCTCCATGTTCACTTGCACAAACAGTTGTATTAACTGCTATGGACGCATGGCATCGTTTAATTGAGATACGTATAGTCGTGGGCAGTGTAGTGAGCATGTTCTGTGAAGCTAGTGGCTTGCGTGCCACGTCACTCTATCTTGAACACCATTTGAACACTTTGTGTATGCTTCATCAGGTTGCACGAGGGCACAATGCAACAACCTGTGTGAGCGGTTTGTACCAACTGCCGTAGACGTATAGCATCGTTTGATTGAGATGCACGTGGTCGTGGGCAATATAGTGGGTACGTTCTGCGAAGTTGATGGCTTGTGCGCCACGTCACCCTGTTTTAAACTAAGAGTTGATCAAGTGGCACCACTTTGTCAGGCTGCGCATAGGCGCAACTTAACGGCTAGCACCTTTTGACTAGGTCTTCTGTGTTGTACTGATTAATCCCTGCCCCATTCAGTGACTTGTGCCAACCAGCTGTCAGCATTAATTACATGCTGACAAAGTCTTCTCGAGCGCCGCGTTGCACGGAATTCGAAGGGATTTTCCTTAATCTTCGAGCTGTCAAATGTCAGATAATGATGACGTCGTTACAGCTTCTCGAGGAAGTGCGCCACGTGTTGCTCCGTGCACCCTGACTCCAGCGCAACCTGGTGATGGCGCAATCTGAAGCTGCGCACTTTGATGATTTGGCGTAACTTGATTAGTTTGGCGCCATCAGATGATTGAAGGCTTTAATGAGTGGCACCTTTTAATTTTTAGGCTCTACAGCTCCTAGCGGTTCACTATGTAAGGCTTGTGGCTTGGTTAACCCGGTCGAAACCGAGTATTGGGGAAACTTACCATTGTCACCGAATCGATCACGGACAAGTACATAAGAACCTTTCCAACTGATGGATTGGTTTCTCTTGAAATGCGTCCAAGAGTTTTCTCTGGATGTTTTGCTGCTGATTTTGTTGCTTAGTTTTGATGGATATTTTTTTGAATGATTTACGATGATTTAATTCTTGCCCATTTTTATCGATTTGCATAGCATTCATTCTTGAGAATTCTGAGAGAAGAGAACATAACGAGACGGAGTATTAACCAAACTTTTGGTGCCATTGCAGACTGACGCGTGACGGCATGCTAAGCGTGCAAGCGTTCCCCTCTCTCTCTGCGATTCTCTAAATTGGTGAGTGTGGATCTCTGTGGTGGTTTTGACCCTCTCGCTATTCCTTCATGTCAACTAAATAATTGTCTTGTAATATCCGTTGATCGATATCAAGTTGCTAATGCCACAAGTCAATACCATTAAGAAGCTAGAGAATAAAATTGAATGAATCGATTACACTGTTAACAACATTCAGATTATGTCCGTCCCTTTGAACATGGAAATGAAACAAATTGATGCCTATGATGGTGGAATATGAAATATTTGAATGAATATGTGCCTAGTATCTTAATATTCTATGCACGCTATAATTGTCGAGTCAGACACACATTCGCATGACCGGGGACAACTTGAATGCAAGGGGGTGACTGCTTCCTCAGACAGTATGCCTAGCACTGGGGCCGATCTGACCATGGAGGAAGTGTAAACGTACTTTAAGGGTACGTGGTGTCGGGACATTTTATTAGGGCTTGTAACCCAAGTGAAATGGCACACCGATTACCTTTCGAAGTCCTATATGGTAACGTCCGAAAATGGTACACTAACACCAATGGTCATGTTGTAAGGATGTATGCTAATCAATGTCTTATGCAGGGGCGGTAAGTATATTATTATTATCCTGTATCTTATACAGGAAAGCTGGATTCGACCAATGGTAAAGTAAAATGGTTCATAAAATTCCATGTTGCCTTAATTGTGATTTTCTCTAAATGTTGCATGTTTCTAATAAGCTCATGATTTAAAATGCTTATCATTAATAAAATGTTGGTCTAGCTGAGTGGGCCAACGGGGCTCACCAGCGCATTGTTATAATATGCTGACCCCTCCTCCACAGGTACTGGAGAAGGCTCAGGCGCACGGCCGAACTAAGGCTTTCTGAATTGCTACTACTTTCAAGTTGTTTTTCCTAAAGACGCACAAAGTATTGCGGAGCTTCAAAGATTGCTACTTACATTTCAAAGTACTAAAGGGGCATGATGTATGGAACGAGAAGTTATTTTATGGCAGCCTATCAGTTGTACTTCTTTTTATGAATCAATGTAGCCAAAGAGACATTTCAAATAGTATCAGAAAAAGTTTTATTTTGACTATAATTATCAATAAAATGATTATTTCTTCTTCCTATATTGTGTCCTCAATGTTTACGAAATATGGCTGGGTTTCAAATATTTCTAAATGACATAACAGTGCACGTTCTTGCCTTGTACAAGTACAACACCCGACTTGTACGACATCATGCCTTAGCGAGGACGAACGATTCGGCACGAATCGAAGCGAGGACGAAAGATTCCCCGAATCGGGGCATGACAATACTGATCGGTATCCTATGTATTTTACGATCTGTCGCATGTACCAGTCAGCTAAGATCTCGGTGGACTATCCAACTCTTAACGGTAAAAAGTGAGTTGACTTCGTGAGTCGATCCATAATTACCCAAACTGCGTCCTTCTTGTTAGGGATCCGTAGAAAATTCAGTGACGAAATCTATGGCAATATGTTCTCACTTCCACTCAGGAATGGAAAGTGGCTGCAACAACCCTGCGGTCCTCTGATCTTCTTTCTTGACCTACTGACAGACCAAACATCTCGTTACAAAATGTGCAATCTCTCTCTTTATTCTGTGCCACCAGTTATACTGCTTCAAGTTTCGACATCTTCATACCTCCTTGATGAATCAAATAGATAGAATTGTCTGCTTCAGTCATCAACTCATGTCTCAACTCTCCATTGGAAGATACATGAGATTTTTACACCTTAATGTTTTGTCCTTATGGATACGCAGTCATGTCTGCAATCCAGCTTTCATCCTTTCTCGAGGTCTTCGAAACCTTGCATCGGTAGGCAAAGCTGCCTTAATCCTATCCACAAGTGACGACTGTACTACAAGACTAGCCAATACTCCTTGTTGTACTGGCATAATACTTATATTCCAAGCTTCTGATATCGGTGTCGGCCACGACTCTACTGTAGCTATCTTTTTAGGATCAACTGAGATTCCTTCTCCTGAGATAATGTACCCAAGGAAAGGAACTCTATCAAGACAAAATTCACACTTACTAAGCTTGGCATACAATCTCTCTTACCTTAAAGTCTCTAGAATGATGCGAATAAGTTATTTATGCTCCCCTCGAATCTTTGAATACACCAAAATGTCATCAATAAACACCATTACAAACTTATCCAAATATGGATGGAACACCTTATTCATCAAGCTCATGAAAACTATTGGCACGTTGGTTAAACCAAACGACATCACCAAGAACTCATAATGTCCATACTTGGTCCTGAAAGCTGTCTTCGTTATAGCTTTCTTCCTTACCTTGATACAATGGTAACCCGATCTGAGGTCAATCTTCGAAAATATAAAAGCTCCATCCAACTGGTCGAACAAATCATCAATCGCGATAACGGACACATTTTTTGATTGTCGCATCATTAAGGGATCTGTAATCAATACACAAGCGAACTGATCCGCCTTCTTCGGCATAAACAAGATAGGTGCTTCATATGGCGATACATTGGCTCTAATAAACCCATTGTCTTGAAGATCATCAACTTGCTTCTTTAACTCTTCTAACTCCTTTGGCACTAACCTGTACACGATGAGGTGACAGGCTCTGCCCTCAGAATCAAGTTGATGGTGAATTCTACTTCCCGATCAGGTGGCAAGCCTGTAAGTCATCAAAAAATACATCCATAAAATTTGATACGATCTTCCGATACTCAACCTCGATATTTGTGTTGTTTGCTTTAAGCGTAGGTGTAGTACCCTATTATCTAGCTCCACGAAAAAACTCAAACTCCGGGTGTCTAGGTGTTAAAGATAACTCATCCAAGCCAGCAATCCAGTGTCACATGGTATTGACTCATCCGGTCCATACCAAGTATGATGTCATAATCCGACATGAAAAGATTAAGAATTGTGTCCACATCTATCTTCCACAAAAAACTACCGAACAAGATCTACATGTGTCACTAACTGGGATAATACCACCTCCCGTGACCTTAGGGAGAGGCAAGGTAACTATTCTATGTGTAGCTACGAAGCTAGCAGAAATAAAAGAGTGCGATGCTCCAGAATCAAATAATGCTACAGCATGTAATGAAGCTACTAATATAGTACCTACTATAACATTGTATGCAATCTGCTCCTCCTCAATGGTTATGGCAAAGGCCTGACCACGTCCATGGGCTGGTGCCCTCTTCTGCTGCTATTGGGTCTATTGGAATACCGCTGCCTAAGGTGCCAAGGGTGGTCTCGGTTGAAATCCTCCTAGTAACGGTGGTTGCATGCCTCCAACTCCTGCATGTGGTGCTTTCGGTGCCTGGTATATTGGCCTAGGTGGCTGATGTGCTTGTCTTGATGCTAGTGGGTGTGTTGTCGGTGTCGCTATCTGGAACTCCCAGCAGTCTCATGTTAAATGTTGACTCGATCCACAGCCCAAGCATAATCCTAGCCATCATCAACACGCCTTCATGAAGTGTCCTTTCTTGCCGCAATGATGGCAAGTAGGTAGTGTTGATGTTGAAAGTAAAGATGGCCACTGTTGCTGGTTATTCAATTGCTTCTTTGTCGGTCTCCTATATGTGCTTTATCTGGTGCAAAGGGCCTCTTATAGCATGCCTCCTTTCGGTGGACTCGCTCCAAGTATTGGCCTGCCGTGAGGACCCCTGAGTATGTGGTAGGTGCAGCAGCTCCAATAAGCTCCTGTAGTATATAATTGAGCTTGTCGTAGAATTTTTCTGCATTTTCCTCCCCTATTTGGATTAGTGTAGGTGCCAACCGGCTCAGTCTTAGAAACTCTATATTTTATTCTTTCGCGGTCATGTTGCCTTATACAAGATGTAGAAATTGACTTCGAAGTTTCGCTCTAAAGGTAGCTAGGATATACATCTCTTGGAAGAGTTTGGAGACTCCTCCCAAGTGACATTATTCGAGCTAAGCCGTCTTTCTTCTGTGAGCCACCAGTGGTGAGCATTTTTAGTCAGCTGCATCCTGACGGCAATCATCCAACGGTCCTTTGGTAGATAGGTTGCCCCCAACTGGTGCTGAATGTTGGTGAGAAACTCGGAAACTTCTATGGGCAATTTCGAAATTTTGGTTGGCTTTAGCTGACGAAAGTCTGTAATTGTTCCCATCACTGGCTGACGAGCTAGTGGAGTTGTCCTCTTTAAAGTTGCCACAATACAATCCTTCATGTTTTCTGTCTATCTCATTGAGTCTCCAGATGGATCTGTTGTTGTGCTTGCATTATAACATAGAAGGTATGGGGTCCATCGGTTGTCCAAGCCGAGGGAATGGCATTAGGGGTGAGCATTCGGTTAATTCGGTTTAAACCGAACCGAATAACCCAAAACTGAATTGGACCAAAACTGAATAAGCAAAACAGAAACCTAACCGAATTGGCCCAAAACCGAGTCAAACCGAACTGAATTAAATTGGTTCGGTTTTCGGTTTATTCGGTTTATTCAATTTATTAAAAAAATTGTGTTTTTTTGTTAATATATAGTAACTAAATATACCTAGAAATATTTAGTATACACCTATAGTATATAACTATCTATATTTAGTATATACCTATATATATATTAATACTTATATACATATAGTACACACACACTCTCTCTCTCACACACTAGGGTGTCAACGGATGCTTATCGGTACGGACATGGCAATATCCGTATCCGTATCCCTTTTTTTTAAATATCCAAATTTGATCCGATATCCGAACGTATATCTTTTTTGACACTTCGAATTCGTATCCGTTTAGTTTAACGGATATCGGATAATATCCGATCCGATTAGCTAAAAAAGTTCGAATCCTATTATTCGAATATCCGATATCTGAAATCCGAAATATTAAAAATTTAGTTATTATTGAATATCCGAAAACCAAATTCAATTGCTCTACATAATGTAAAGTCCCTATTTTTTTAGAGATTTTTTTTTAAATTCATAAATGTACATTAAATCATTTTTTTACTAAGTTGGGAAATTTTGTTAGAAATATATTGTGTATAGAATATAAATCTTATATATTAATTATATATATAGGATTATTTTTTTATGATAGATAAAAATGAATTAATGCTACAATATTTTTGGATATTATATAATTTTAAAAAAAATTAAAATATTTTAGGATTTTATTCTTTTGGATTTTGGAGTTATATATAAATATGTAGTATTTTGCTTTTAAATTTTACTGACTAGTAAGTAAATGTATAAAATGATGTTATTTTTATCATAATTAATTATATTTTTAGAAATATTTATTATTTAAAATAATTATTTAAATTATATTTGGTAATATTTCTATTATTAATATTTTATTTATTATTTTGGGCGGGAATTTTGTTACTAAATTCTTTTGTATCGTTTTATATAAGAGTTTATAATAAATGAATATATTTTCGAAATAAATAGGGAAAAACAAATGTTACGAGTATTATGTTATTTTATGTTATTTTATTTGGAATGTTTAGCATATATTTTTTTTATTTTAGAAATTTTTACATATATAAGTATCAATACAAATAAATAAAAACCAAATCTTTATATATATATATATATATATATATATATATATATATATATATATATATATATATATATATATATATATATATATCACGGCTCCGCCGCTGCGGCTCAGTGGGCGGCGTACGCCCAAGCCATGGGGACGTACCACCGCTTCTACTAGCCCTCCCGCCTGCTTGTCGCCCGCCGTGATGGGACTCCGCCCTCTCCTCTCCACCAGTCTCCCGGCGGTGCGCCCCTCCTCCTTGCCGTCGTGGACCCTCCGCAGTGGTCCCTCTTCGCCGTCTCCTACCTGCCGGACTCCAGAGGCCCTCTTGCCGTGTTGCGGACTCAGCCACTCTTCCCTTCCCTCCCCGCCCTGCTCCCCCGGGTGGCGCCCTCGCCGTGGTGTCGCCCCGTGGTCGAGCCCCGACCCCGCCCTCTTCTGCTCGGTCGCCCCACCCTCGTCGCTGTTTTTCCGGGCCTGAGCGCCCCCCTCGCAGCCGGAGGTTAGCCCCCGCCGCCGTCCTCCGTCGTCGACGGGCCCCTCTGATTCTTCCGATGCTCTCCCCCTCGCTGCCGTGGTTAGGCCCCCGCCTCCTCTGCGTCGAGCCCCCCTCCCGGTCGACGCGAGGACTCTCCTGCGCCGGCCCGACCGGACCCCTCGCCGGAGCCCCCGCTCCCTCCTCCGGCTCCCCGCTGCTGCGCCGGCTACGTCTTCCCCTCCCGGCGGGTCTGCGCCTACCCCCACCGCCGTGGCCCGAGCCCCCTCGGGCCCCCTGCCCCCTTCGGGCCTTGCGTCAGGCCGCCGTCTCCTCGGGCCCCGCGATTGGACAAGCGCCCCTCGGGCCCCGCGCCAGTCCCACGTGCCCCACCCCCACGTGGGCTCATCCCGCCTCTGTTGTCGGTTGTTTTTTTTCTGGTTCGAATTTTGAATCCGGGTCTGGGCGGGACCCGGGGCTGTACTGTTGCTCAGTTCCTTTTCAATAATATTGGTTGTATATATATATATAAACATATATATATATATATATATATATATATATATATATATATGTTTATATATATATATATATATATATATATATATATATATATATATATATATTAAAATATATATATATATATATATATATATTAAAATATATATATATATATATATATATATATATATATATATATATATATATATATATATATATATATATACTTTTATATATATATATATTTTATATATATATATATATTATACTTTTATATATTATACTTTTATATATATATATATATATATATATATATATATATATATATATATATATATATATATATATATATATATATATATATATTATACTTTTATATAAACCTACTTGGTTCCATCCTCTTTTAGATATGCTTATAACATGCATATGCTACATACAGACCCTACACATCTTAGATTAGCTAAGAAATATTTTAAACTAATCCTTCTCTCTTTATGTTCCCTGGATTCTCTTCCTCACCCCCTCTATATATAACATGTCACGACCCGATCCCAATATAATGGGTCCAGTCGGATCATGTCCAGCCTGTACCGTTGTGAGACGGCGGCAGTAAGTTGTATCAAGCAGTAAACACAAGCAGTACAATTGTCTAAACAAAAAATAAAACATTTTATTAAACATTCTGAAGTACAACTAAAGTCGAAAATGAAAATGAAGAAAAAGCAAAAGTATTCAACATCACAAAGGTTTGTTTATTACAACTTTAGGAAAAGTGAACTAATCAGAAAAGGATGCAGCTAGAACTCCTGGTTCCTCTGTCCTGGTTCAGCTAAGTCCTCAGAACCCAAGTTGGGCCCATAATAGGAAGTGTAAGCCAGCTCATCATCGTCGCAGTCACCTAAAAATGTTGTCTCCAGTCAGGCGGAAGCAAGACACACAAATTCATTTCAGCATTTTATTCAATAATTAAAAGACGAGACAAGAAGCAGTTTATTATGGAAATATGATTTTCTAAATAATAATAATAATAATAAAACAGTTATGCAGTAAAACTCTAAAAAGTAAAATGATGCAATCTAGCTACAGCAGTGTTTAGAGCGCGTAATAGCCTGTGGCCGGCTAGGGTTGGAGGCAGTAAGTGTTCTAATGAACACGGTCCGGCTTCGGCCCAAGTGGGTTGGGCTTCCGCTATCCACAGTAATTCAGTAAGGGGACTTTGACCACAGGTGTTAATGTTACTCCCACAATCTCCGAGTCAATGATTCAGTAAGCAGTTGATTCAATGATTCAGTAAGCAGTCAAGTCAATGATTTAATAAAGCAGTCGATATGATCCGAGTAGGATCCCGTGAGTCAGGTGTCGATACAGTAACTCTATCATGCAATGGAATTAATTATCAATTAAAATACGAGTTTAGATAAGTATGACTTGCCTTGGTTGTCCGAATGATATAGACGGGAGCACAACACGAATCTGACGTAAGTTATGAATCCTACATTAATATTAATCTGTCCTTAGAACTTATTCCAAAGATTGGCTAATAAAACCACTAAATGCAACTACGTTAATTATAAACATTGCCATTTTATTAGAGAAAATAATAATTTAATTATGTAATATTTTGGTAAAACTATTTTATTAGTATTTTAAACATAGGGCAGAAAATAATATATTTTGGAATATATTCAAAATAGTAGCAGTTTTTATCATGATTTGTTTTAATACAAAATATCGCGGTAAACTCATAATATTCAAATCTAATATAATATTTTTCTAAATAAATTTTACAAAATATTTTTCTAATACTATTTCTTTAGTAAAGAATAATCATTTTTAATAATAAAAATATGTAAATCATTATTGTAGTAAAAATTATGATTTTATTAGAAAATATGTTATTATCTCTAGTTTTTCATTTCCATAAACTTTATTATCAGAAATAATGGTTAAAATACGAAAATAAACATTTTACCTAAAAACATAAATATATAGTTTTTTGGCCTAAAAAAATACCATTTCCTATATTAATATATATTTTGCTATATAATTAATATTTTGAGACTACATTTAATAATAATTATTATAAAATTATGGCAAAAGTCATATAATCGTTGAAATAACGTTAATTCAACATTATTCATAATTAAACGTAGATGATAACTCTAAATTCCATTAAGCTAACTAATTAAGATTAACCATCTAATTAAACGCTAACAAAATTATTACCGAATCTAAAATAGAAAACTACTAAACTGGCTATCCCGGAACAGAAATGGTTCTGTGAATTAACAGAAGGTTGCGGGGTTTACCGAAGGCTATGACGGAGTACCGAGGGGATGCCTCGGACTCGAAACGCACGCGGGCACGTGCACGGACATGGACACGTGCACGCGAACGGCACGGGGACGTGCACGGGAAGGGCTTACGGTGCGGGTTCTGACGCGGGGAGCTGTCGCGGGAGCGACTCGGGGACGGGCTCGGAAGGTAGGGAGAGGGGTCTGGATTCGGAGAGGAAGACGAGACGAACGCGATGGTGGTCTCGGATTTGGATTTGGTGGAGGGAGGAGGAAGTTATGGAGTTTTTGGTGAAAATGGAGTTGTGAAGGTTCTGTGAAATTTTTGGAGCTTCTGGTGTGTTTACGTACGGGAGAGGAGGGTGAGCGGAGTGGGGCGCGGAGAGATAGGATCTGGGCTGAGGAATAGGGTCGTGGGGTTGAATAGGTGAGTTGGGGTTTGGGTTATTGGGTTTAAGTACTGGACTTAGATTGTGGGTTTGGCATTTGGGCTCACCAAAAAAAAATAGAGCATGCATATTAATTAACTATAAAAATTATGGGCTTCACAACCTTTCCTCCTTAGAAAATTTTGTCCTCAAAATTTTAAGATGTGGGCCGGGGTACAATCATGCAATCATGTCTCAAAGCAGTCAGGATATTCTTTCTCAACAACCTTATGCCTAACTAGGGTAATTGTCTTATAGCAAATCCATCTAGTGCAATATCTTCATCAATCTATCCATTATTCTCAAATGACATTCTTCCCTCTTTAGAAACACAGTCACTATCCACAATTATGGATTTCTGCTTTCCTTCCTGAATTGTCAATTACCATCATAATCTTGAAAAAATTGTCTTCCCACCTTTTTCTTACTAATCACATATAATATTTCCCGCTATATGTTTGTACTTACTTTAGCTTGCTAATATATATGCAAAATTTAACTCTATGTCATACCACTACAAGTGTTTCAATCATGTTCTTATACATCTTATTCATTCTTGACCAAAATATCATAATTTGGTATACTCCACCTTGTCGTAATACTCTAGTATCAAGCCTCAGTAACCCAATATCACATTTAGAATCCAACATCACGCTTCTATACTCCAATTGTCATGATTAGTAAAAAAATTACCATTCCTTATTCATATGTGATCACTCTGTAATTTATTTAGACGTCCATTTTCATCAACATGTATATATCTTGATTCCATATCCTCATTTACATATTTGATCCCGAATTCTCAATTAAATTTAATTATCCTGTTTAAGCTCGAATCCTTCATCTTGATTTTACTTATCATTTTGACCAAACTTTTTCTCTGTCAAAAATATATCTTATATATCTTTCAACCTTGTATTATTTACAAACCTTCTATCTCTGATTTCTGATTTGTAATCTTTTGCATCCTTCAATTCATACGATTGCCATCCTTAATTAGTCACATCTTAAGTCCAATTTTTTTTGTTTCGGTTGTCCTTTATATATCTTCTGATTCATCATACATCTTCCTATAGTGCATCTTCCTGCTTATCATTTAACAGCCTCTAATCTACAATGTCAATTTGCTAGGTATTCCCATCATTAATTATCCCTTCCTTGATTCAAATCACAAGTGTTCATGTTTATCTCATCTTTATCCCAAAACTCATGTACTCCATAAATCCTTGCTATAAATCATTCCAGATTTAAATCATCAGACACGAACGGATTCTAGGCATGATCTCAAGGTACAATGATAAAATATAGGTACGATCAGAATTATCTATATGATCTGAGATAGAGTTGGAATATTGTTGTGATCAAAATCATTTTAGGCACGATAAAAATCTAGGTACGATTTAAAATATGATCATAAAATAGGAGAAAATCAAATGAGATCTCGTGAAATAGAAAAGGCAAGAAAGAACGAACGTGAACAGTTTATTAAAAAGGCAGAAAGTAATAGAATATTCTGAGATAATGGACTAAAATTCTAAATCAATTAGAATTGGGTATAAGGGTTTGTGACTTAGGAAAAAAATCAACATGTTGTATGATAGTAGGATAGCGAGGGTGATTAGAATAACAAAGCTATGATAGAAATGTAATCAGATAGGATATTTTCGTTGAGGACTTAGTGATGATCAAAGGGAATAGAGAGAATATCGTATCACTATTTCAAAGGTCAACAGATATAATATGCATGAAAAAACTTACAAGATAATCATCCGATTAATCCCCATGCAAAAACCAATCTCTAACTCGCTAAACTAGTTGAACTCCCAGTATCTACAGAAAACTAAGACAGCTGTCAAGGTATTAAAACTAAATCTATTTGGAATCATAAATCGTCTAAATCATTTTTTCCATCCGTATGCCAAATGTATTTCAATTTCAAGTAGTTCTCTCGATCAAATCATTTTACGGATATCAATTTCCAATTGTCAGTCATTCTTCCAAAACTGACTACATCAAAGTTCACAATCTTCACTTGTCATAGTAAATCCTTAGAAAATTATTTAAAGTTGATCCATGACCTATATTCGAGAATTTCAATTCTTGAAATCAATTGACAAAATTATAATCACTAATCAAATTTTAATCTTTAACCATGCACCTATCAATCGTTCTCATCCAAACACATTAGCAAAAATATCACAAAATCTCAATCTTTCTTACCATAACTAATATGAGTCTCCAATGTTTGGTAGAAATTGTAAAACCAATTGCTCTTTCCAAAGTTGCATGCCAATGGTCTTATCTCAATTTCTCACTACTTATTCCTTCTCTAGAACTTATCATTACATTGCTTGTGTTATTCCTTCTATGGTTATATCGTCCCTTCTGGGTACAGTAGTCATCTAATCATAAAAGTTGATCCCCGTCAAGTGTTCTTTTACTTGATCATCATATTCTCATGTTTATATATTATCCAAATTCACTTCCTCCATGGGGAACCTTACCAAAACCTAGACTTTTCTCGCTAACTCTACCTACGACTTCCTCTATCTTCCATAACTCTTCTTTAATCATAAAATTCAAAATCGTCAAAATACCTAAGGCTTCATCCAAAAGAATACCAAACTCTATTCTTCCAAAACTTAACTTCCATATGTTTGCCAAATTCTATCTCAGTAATCTTGCATAATTTCGTTCTAAAGTTGAAATCCTCAAAATTTCTTGATTCCTGAAATCCTATTATTTTATCCATGACGAGGTTTCGTTTGTCAAAATTATTCTTGGTCACCCATGATACCTATTTATGACCCCTCTTATCATAGTCTTCTCACATCTATCTAGAATTCTACTATAAAATTCTTAATCACAACTATATCCTAGATTTATAAAAGAAGCATAGAATAATATGGTCAAACTAGTGTGACGGAAATGGTAATGGGTTTAACATAAATTAATACAGGAACAAGTCACAGAAAAGTAGGATATCTGGTGAAGAATACTGTTCTAGAATACATGTTCGATCTTCCTCGAAATTAACTGATTTTGGGAGGATGTATCTATGAAATCTCTTAACCCATTATCAGCCATATAATCTATTTAGATTTCCTATTTCCACCAACTCCAACATATTTGATCCAAATTTTAAATCTGAGCTTTTTTTGTACAAGATTTAAATTCCAGCCCTTCCTTTGATCTTACTTCATTCCTTGAATCCCTCGATTCGACCAACCTTGAATATTATTTCGTCCCCATTCTTTATTTTCTGTCAATAGTATATAATATCACATTCACTTACCCTCGTAACACTTATAATTTCACAATCTTTATTTCCAAATTCTGATTTGATAAAATATGTATCTCTCTAATTCATATTTATTTGTCGATCATCATCCCCAATTAAATTTATACCTTAAGTTCAACATTATCCGTCATAATCCTCGGTTTCATCATGCAACTCTACATTACCAGCTTGATAACTTCTGATACCTTCGTATTAAATTTTTTTATATATCATCATCATCATCCTTAAATTTCAATTCAAATTTCAACATTTATATATTTTTCTATTTTCATATCCCATAAATTTTATCCTCGATAAATGCTCAACTAATTAGTCATGTACCTTTAACATCTTACTAGGCTAAAAGTTTCTGGCTCCAGCAACTGATCCTCGAGCTTAGTTCGTGTCTTCCTGGCTATCATCTCCTTAGGATTTACTATGATACCATATTTCTGGTGACCATACATTCATGCAACTTACTTCTAGGTATTACTCCTCTAGTCATACTTTGCTTATCTCCTTAATATCTAAAGACTAAATATTAGATCATCAATACTAAGTGAGAGTACAACTAAAAATGTGAAGATAAACACAAAACTATTGGCCTAATGGTGGGATAAGTTTTCCATTTGCCATCCTCTGAAAGGTTTAGGTACAAACATAAGCAAGGTAGCCTACGAAACTATAAGCAAGCAAAAATAAATATTATAAATAGATATTTCGGCCCTATGTTGTGACAGGGTGAAAATAATCTTGGTGTTCTAGTTGTTTCTAGAGTGTTTTCCTAAAGTCATACCTAGACCTAAGTCAAGTTACAGGACTGCATGCTGGTCTAGGCTAAGTTGACTAGACCAATTTTGAACTGACCTGCATGGGCCACCACTAAAAATATGTCACGATCCGATCCCAATATAATGGGTCCAGTCGGATCATGCCCAGCCTGCACCGTTGTGAGACGGCGGCAGTAAGCTGTATCAAGCAGTGAACACAAGCAGTACAAATGTCTAAACGAAAAATAAAACATTTTATTAAACATTCTGAAGTACAACTAAAGTCGAAAATGAAAATGAAGAAAAAGCAAAAGTATTCAACATCACAAAGGTTTGTTTATTACAACTTTAGGAAAAGTGAACTAATCAGAAAAGGGTGCTAGGACTCCTGGTTCCTCTGCCCTGGTTCAGCTAAGTCCTCAGAACCCAAGTCGGCCCATAATAGGAAGTGTAAGCCAGCTCATCATCGTCGCAGTCACCTAAAAATGTTGTCTCCAGTCAGGAGGGAGCAAGACACAAATCCATTCCAGCATTTTATTCAATAATTAAAAGACGAGACAAGAAGCAGTTTATAATGGAAATATGATTTTCTAAATAATAATAATAAAACAGTTATGCAGTAAAAACTCTAAAAATGAAATGCAATCTAGCTACAGTAGTGTTTAGAGCACGTAACAGCCTGTGGCGGCTAAGGTTGGAGGCATAAGTGTTCTAATGAACACGGTCCGGCTTCGGCCCAAGTGAGTTGGGCTTCCGCTATCCACAGTAATTCAGTAAGGGGCTTTGACCACAGGTGTTAACGTTACTCCCCAATCCCCGAGTCAATGATTCAGTAAGCAGTCGAGTCAATGATTCAGTAAGCAGTCAAGTCAATGATTCAGTAAAGCAGTCGATATGATCCGAGTAGGATCCCGTGAGTCAGGTGTCGATACAGTAACTCTATCATGCAATGGAATTAATTACCAATTAAAACATGAGTTTAGATAAGTATGACTTGCCTTGGTTCTCCGAATGATGTAGACGGAGCACAACACGGATCTGACGTAAGTTCTGAATCCTACATTAATAATAATCTGTCCTTAGAACTTATTCCAAAGATTGGCTAATAAAGCCACTAAATGCAACTACGTTAATTATAAACATTGCCATTTTATTAGAAAATAATAATTTAATTATGTAATATTTTGGTAAAACTATTTTATTAGTATTTTAAAATAGAGGGCAAAAATAATATATTTTGGAATATATTCAAAATAGTAGCAGTTTTTATCGTGATTTATTTTAATAGAAAATATCCGTAAACTCGGAATATTCAAAATCTAATTTAATATTTTTCAAATAAACTTTACAAAATATTTT
The DNA here is from genome assembly GCA_029216955.1 of Iris pallida. Taxonomy (NCBI): domain Eukaryota; kingdom Viridiplantae; phylum Streptophyta; class Magnoliopsida; order Asparagales; family Iridaceae; genus Iris; species Iris pallida. The sequence continues at coordinate 428 of JANAVB010029206.1, read as the reverse complement.
ACTAATACTATTTCTTTAGTAAAGAATAATCATTTTTAATAATAAAAATACGTAAAACATTATTGTAGTAAAATTACGATTTTATTAGAAAATATGTTATTATCTCTAGTTTTTCATTTCCATAAACTTTATAACAGAAATAATGGTTAAAATAAAAATAAACATTTTTACCTAAAAACATAATATATAGTTTTTGGCCTAAAAAATACCATTTCCTATATTAACATATATTTTGCTATATAATTAATATTTTGAGACTACATTTAATAATAAATTATAAAATTATGGCAAAAGTGATATAATCGTTGAAATAACGTTAATTCAACGTTATTCATAATTAAACGTAGATAACTCTAAATTCCATTAAGCTAACTAATTAAGATTAACCATCTAATTAAATGCTAACAAAATTATTACCGAATCTAAAT
>JANAVB010029205.1:10000-15000 GCA_029216955.1 Iris pallida | reverse complement strand
ACAGGGCATCTCGCCTAACCGCTAGGCTATTTCTTTTCGAGGCTAAATCAATGTCAGGATTGGAATCGTAGTTCCCCAACAATAATGCCAACACTGACCCCAATCCTAGGGTCAACCAAAGTCGATCATACGGGGTTTTCTACCCAAGCTCGCGTCACTCAGGTTTCTAAACATCGGCACGATCACCTAATTCGCATCAATGCGTTCGTTGCACAGAATTCAAATTCGTTCAATCACCAATTCTAACCAATTCATGTATTCGATCACGAGATCGTCTCGCTCGACAATACGTTGCACCCCAATCTCACGCGAGTTTGATAATCCGCGGTGGTTCATGAATCACCATGCAACGCTCCCGCGGAATAATCATTCTCATCGGGGCGTAACTCTTGTTTGAGTTTAGACTCATTCATTCTCGATACGCGGATTGGACCTACTCAATCCTCAAGTTCAATCGACAAGCACACCAATTTAATCTTGAGTCTATCTTCGCGTCAAACCACAAGTCGAAGCACAAATTGTCGCACCGTGCAAGTTCGACCACTCCCGCTGTATGAATCACCATACTAGCGCTCACGCAGAGTGATCGCCCCAAATCGGCGTGACGCATGTGCGAGGCTGGAGTAGCACTCGCATAAGACAATAACATCAACGTTGTGGTTGTCGACGAAGCAAATCCAAACATTCCAGTTTTCATCCAAGCCAAGTTCGATAGTTCGATCGTCATTCGTTCAACTTAGAAAATCCTCGAGCCAAGCCTTTTTTTTTTTTTTTTTTTTTTTTTCGACACATTTTTAACATCTCGATTATAACATCCATCGAAACAATGACATCTGCACGATCGTCATTTGCCGAGCCAGAGTACCCCCGAGTTATCGCATATCGATCTTTGATACGCCTCAATACCATCGACGACATGCGTAACCTGACGATCTTCCTTCGCAACCAATTTCGAATCGTACGACTTGATGCTATTGTCCGAACTGGATATACCACCATTCCTCGATATTCAAGATCAAGTTCGATTGCTATTCCTCAAGCTCGTTTCAAAATCGTTATTCAAAACTCAAGTCACATTTCCTTTGCATCAATCCGATATCGCACGCGCGATCCTCTAAGTTTCCTCGATCAAGACTATTCATTTTCATTCATCATTCCGAATCATTTTCTAACTCGCGTTGCTCATTCACAAGTTGTCCGAACGAGATGCTCGTTCGGGACATTCGAGGTCACGACCAACTAAGCGTGACGCGTTCTAAGGCTTTGCGCGATCGCATCGCCTCGCCGCCATATTTGTAATCCTCAATATTTACTCGAACAATTTCTAAGACGAACCATACACCACTCGGATTCGAGCCACTCGACTAGTCGTCGACACTCATTCTTATTCTTCTCCGAACCTATCACATACACCACTCGGATTCAAGCCATAAGATCTAGTCCTCAATCACGTTCGCGTCATGCGCTAAGATATCCTTCAGATTCGTTCGACGAATCGCTAACGTAGTCGCTCGCGTCGTATCGACGCACTAAGTCGTTCGCACTATTTTCTCAAAACCCAAATCAATCTTCCGTGTATGCCTAAGCGTTAGTCCGATAGCGTTCCTATCGATAGACACTCTAAGTGTATCTCCGTTCCCGACCGAACGATACTTGATATCGCTCGTAACTCGTTTGCACCAAGGGTCAAGGTGCGCGACGCGAAACACAACTTAGCCAAAAGGCCGTGTGCATAGCCATCCTGTGCGGACTACATTCCGAGTTTGCACGCTCAATTGCTAGGGTCAACGTTGGACTAATTAGGCATGCACGCGACTTGCTAAGGTCAACGTAGGACTATTCGGGCACACGTGCGACTTGCTAACATTAGCACACATTTTCTTATCGAGTCAAGTTTGCAACGTTCGGCACAAAGGCCCTATCGACGCATTTGGCAACGGCCTATCGATGCGTTAGATTGAACGCTTGTACGAGCTTTCGAAAATATTTAGACTTATTGTATGGACATGCCGAGGGACATTTGAGAGAGAGCGCACCAACGATAACAACTTGCGGAAGCAACAGAGCTTTGCGGAAACATCGAAGTTAAAGAATTCAATCGACGGTCCAAGGATGTAAAGCCGTGCTCTGATACCACTATGTCACGCCCCGCTCCCGTAGGAGCGATCGTCCTCGCTAAGGCGTGATGCCGCACGAGCCTAGATTGCGCTCGTGCAAGGCAGTCCCATAACGGCCGATTACACCGGCGGCGACGGGGTCGTCGCACAGAAGTCCCAAGCAGAAACTTTGAATACATTGCAGCGGAATTTAAAGAAGAACACATGAACACAAGACATTCAAAACAATCTCTTTATTGATATTGAGTACAAGATTACATCTGTGGGCGCAAGGCCAATTACAAGTCTCTCAGGCTCACTTTTCACTCATTTATAATTCACTCTGCTCTCTCTCATCTCTCGATACAATACTTGAATCCAGCGGAAGCTTCGGAAGGCGATGTCCATACATTATGTCCTGTATAAGTCTTCGTTCACCGCGGCCGCAAGCTTCGAATCGCCAAGGAACTCCGTGCCTCGACGCATCCAAGCGAGCTCCGCGCCACGAGCTTCTACCTGTGCCTGCACATGAAACACTGTGTGGGTGTCAGTACCACTGTACTGGTGGAGTGAGCTTCTTGCCCACCCATACAAAACCTACACGTTTCATTTGCTTTGTGCAACATAAACCCTTTTACGATTGTCTTTCTATTCTTGCCTTAGGATCAGTTTTAGGACCGGCGCCTTAGCGCAACTTGTGTATCGGAACCATCCCGTGCTAGCAATGTCAACGTTAACTCATACTTTATGCCTAGACCACTCCTTGTGCCAACAACGTTAACCTATCAAGTCGTGTTTGCCTTACGGCCATAATCAGAGACGCAACTACACGAAGGACTCCATTTCCTTGCATCTAGACCTTTCTCGTGCTTGCATTGTCGACGCACCGACTTATACTTATCTTTTGTGCCAAACTCTGGGACGTAACGACTCGGTCGTGCCATAACTCGATCCGTGCTTCAATATCTCCGAGGCAGTGCCTCCTTGCTTAGTCTCGCCAACACTTGTGTTGTGACAACGCGGCCGTGCCTCATATTTCGAGGCCGAGCCCAATAACTCAAGTAACTTCACAAAACTTGCCCTACGGCCCTTTTTGACTTAACTCGCGATAGCTCAAGCCTAACTCATGCAACTCTATGCCATCAACTTAACACTCGACGCCACGTCTAGTGCCGAAGCACGCCGCCTTCTCGCTGTAGCCAAATCTTAGGCCCAGACAATGTGTTCACTAATTTCATACACTTTTAACTCAACTCAATCCAAAGGCACGCACGCGGATTGCCGCCCGTGCCGACACATCTATATGAAAGGTCACTGGCATTAACTAGCCATCTTGGACATAGCCTGGCATTCGGGACCCTTGCACCGCAGGTGGCGATCCCCGATGCAAGTCCCCGACATACCAATTGCCTATTACCCAGCTCAGCTATAACTTGTTTCTTCCTAGGCCGAAACGGTCCCATGGCCCAGGGTGTCCGCTCGAAGAAACCATCCCTTGTCGACAAGTTGTCCATGACCACGCGCCTACGCTAACTTCTAGACTTAACGTAATGCATGGTCTCATTATTATCACAGTTCCTTTGCTTTTACTCTTTCCACTTTTCATGCTTCATTCGCAGAGCCCAAACCAGGGTTGCCTCGGCGACTGAACCACAGTCCCAACATATTTTCTCTCGGCGACTAACCATCGCTTAGACTTAACATTCTTTGAACTCAGGGAACGGCTACTGCATAGCCTTCCAACTTAACTTGAACATAACGTGTTTCCTTAAGTATCGACCGACCGTGGCTAACTTTCCACTGAACCAACCGTGGCTCGTGCCTCTAAACCGACTCGTGTTCTACACAACGCTATCGCCCAAGTCATACTTCATATGACGGGCCTTGGGGTCGTGGGACTATTTATCTTGACAACCGCAGAATGAGCGGGACAGCACGTAGAATAACTTAGGTCGACCGGCATAACTTTGCCTAACTCGCTCAAGCCTACAACTTAACCCAAGGGACGAGCAAAGGCTACGCCAAGCCTTGCGGGACAGGACCGTGCATGCTTTAGCAAGCATTTGTGCGGGCGACGCCTATGACTTAGGCTAACTCTCAACTTTTGCACCGAAGACCAACTTTCCTTCTCCCAAGCCACGGGACGAAGGACCGAGTATCATTTTCAAAGCACGCCGTGCACCAACTCTAAGCCGACAGTGGGACGTTTTCCATGTTCTAACTCGATTCAAACCGTCGGGATTATTCCCTTAGCTATGTGGATGCGTAGCTTTTATTATCAAGCCTAACTTGTGCAAGTTGAAAACACGATTTATTATGTGAAGGCAAAGATGAGGAGAGTTCACCGAAACTACCCCACCTGAACGATGTCTCCGAGCAAGCCGTTGCAAGGCTAAGGCCGAACGCCGTCGGCGCTTCGATTCCTCCGATTGACTTTGCGGGACGGGACACTACAGCATCGAGTGGCGCGAGTTCGGGTGCCCTCCCGTTCCCGCACGAGGCGAAAGGGACGGCTCGGAACATACTCAACGGGGCGTTTCCCGAATGCGATCGGGTTTGCTGCACGGGCAACTCGGGTGTCGCCGGCGAGGCCGGGAACCGACTGAAGGGGCCGTCGCATCGGCAGTTGGCTGCACGGAAGCAGGGAGCCTGCCGAGGCTAGCGGGTCCAATACCACTCACGTGCCGACACGGCCGCACCCGGGGCTGCCGCACGCTGCCCGAATCGTACCCCCGCGGGGAGCCGTATGGCTCGACCCGCGGGAGCACGAATCGGGTCAGCTTCGCAGCTGCCCCGGGCGCTCCGCCGAGCACGACGAGGAAATTCGCTCGTTTCCAGCATCTCGTGGTGAGGCGACGGGTCGCGCTGCACCGTTGAAGGCGACATCGGTAAGCTCGCTGCACG
>JANAVB010029204.1:22500-46891 GCA_029216955.1 Iris pallida | reverse complement strand
AGAGGCATTACATTTTTTTTAAAAAATTATTCGCAAGAAAATATTTCAAAACTGTTAGTGGGCATCATATTTAAGTATAAAAACCTACTTTTATTCTCCCCTTGTCTTCCGCTGCAAAACCCTATAAAGATTATAACAACCTGTGGTCCCTAACTCCTAAATCCTAACAAAAAATTTAACATTCCTATCATACTTGACGAATCTCCGATGAATTTTGATCATGTATTCCTTCTTCTTCTTTTTTGACCAAGCTTCTCAAGCTTTTCGTCCTTCTCCAATAATAGAAAAGCTTCCAACAATCGAGGAAGTAATAGCTCGATGAATTTTGACAATCTTCGAATTTTCCAAAAAAAAAACTTCCCAATCTTTTGAATTTTTCAAAATAAATCTGAAATTCGCAACTACAATACTAGGATTGCCAGGATCTTGACAGTCGTATGATGGAGAATTATATGCAGTATAATACAAAGTTATATAACTCTTTGTACTATACTATCAGGATCCTGATAGTCCTGACTATTGTTGTCAGAATCCTTGTAGTCCTTTGATAAAGAGCAATATACAAGACTCTTTGCACCACTTCTTCGGGACATGGCAGCACTTAAGTCTCAAAACAAATACATAAAATGGATTGTGAAATAAGTTTAACAATAATTAAGCACATAGGAGGAAACATTCTGATACATGACCGAAACGTCACAAAATAGTTTCGATCCCATATTACACATAAGTCGAGTACTCAAACCACAAAGTCAAAGTCAAATTACACAAAATAGTTTCAATCACATATTACAGTCACTTACTGGAAATTACTTAATACATGCAATCAATGTAAACTTTAATCCTCCCTCCTATCTTGACGCGCCTTTGATCGTCCCTCAACCTCTTTAAGTGTGGAAAACTCCTCGGGATTGTCGAAATCCAACAATTGATCAGTTACTTCTTTCCAATTTTTCATGCTGCATGTAGGTAGAGACTTGCCAAGCTCCTTCACTTGTACGTTGCAATTGACGTGCTCTGTGCTTCGACACCGTCGCTTACATTTTCATGATCCTAGTAGTCCTAGTTAGGACTGTCAGGATCCTAACATTCCTTTAACAGAGAATTCTCTGTCTCAAGGACTGCAACATCCTGACAATCCTTAGCGGAACTGTGTTGAATTTTTAGGTTGAAAATTCTAATTTTTGGTTCTAAACTTTAGAAAACACACATTAAGGAATCATTAACCTGTAATCTAGTAAGTAATGTTTAAAAATACGAGAATCATATGTAAATTAAATTAAAATAAATCTAGAGTGTTGATTGAGAAGAAGAGAGAAATATAAATATTAACTTGATTGAAAAGTAGTCTTGGGTGCGATTGCTTGAAGAGAAAGATTGTCTTGTCTTGAAGAGTAGAAGAGAATTGTGATGGAAAAAGAAAAAAAGTGAGATTTTGTATTTAGAGAGAGCGATAATGTGGTACACAATAATTTTTTTTTCTAAGTCACTCACAAAAAAAAATAAAAACTCTATGTAAATAACCTAGATTAAAAATGATTTATGATAAAGTTAATGATAGGTTGTTTGGGTCTTAAAAGAAAGGTAGCCTTAAAAAAATTTAATTAATAAATTTAAGTAAAATATGAAGGTTTTTTTTAGGGGCACCACAACTTCTACTAGGGGCAGCCCTTACTTAGGGGAAGCCCAAAAAGTGGAGATTTTACTAGGGGAAGCCCACATTTTGCTAGGGGGCAGCCTGTAACGACCCGCTCCGCCCTAGCAGAACGCCGATTCAAACGGCAAGTGCGACTCAAACGAGCCGTCGACCCGAAGAGTTGGCATCGACCTGATGAAGAATCGATGCAAAGCTTACATTGGCCCGTCAAGATGAATCCAGACTTAGACTTTCAAAGGCGCGCTCGGAGTATCGCTCGGCCAATACGAACATCGCTAAGGTGGGGGCTCCGATGAACCCGTCTTTGCTTAGCCTAGACACATAACAATACGGACACTATTGCTAGAATCGCTAGGCGATAACACCGCGCATGCTAATAAATGAATGACTCAACGCACCTAGCTAAGGAAATAATCCCATCTTGTATGCTTGTTTAGAACATGGAAAAGAACTCAGAAAATATAGAAACTCTCGTACCGTGCTCTACGCTCGTGCTAAGGCACAAGCTTACATGCAAGTTTCCTATGCGATCAACAATGAAACAATAAACGGTTTACAACAAAGAAACGGAAGACTATCGACATAGTCGTTCCGAGTAGAGTATAGCAACATTGAAAGACTTCGGGACCGATGGGTCGCCAAGGCGACTCCCGCACGGGGAGTTGCATAATGAATGAATAAATGAACGAATAAGTGAATGAATGAATCCACGAATGAATGACATGAATACGTGAAGAATGAATGAATGTACGAACAAGTGAAAGAAAGACATGAAAGAGTGAATAAAAGATAAGAAAGGAAAGAATGGTTAGCGACAGGTATGACGGGCACGTGCAACGGAGCTCGCTACCAGCGATGCACGAACGCCAACCTAGTCGATAACGCATTATGGCTCAAAGACAGCCGTTAAGTTAAATGACATGTCAATACGAAATGGTCGTGGACAAACGACACGGGCGATGGAGGGGAATACCGTGGCCGTCATGAGGAAGGATTCTGCGGCACGGGCGATGGGGGGAATACCGTGGCCGGCCTAGACGGAATCAGACATGGGGCTTACGGGCTGCTTGAGTAGGGGCTCGGCCACTCAAGGAGACGTAAGGCCAGGCATTTCAAGAGACTATCAAGTGTACCAGCCATCACGCTTCGATAGGTGAGAATGCCTAAGTAATATGTCCAAAATGGCTTGTGATGCCAGCGACCCGTACATGTAGATTAAGTGGGCTATGCTGGTGGCAATCCATATGCAAGTCCTTGTATTGAAACAAGTAGTCTAAGTTAACTAAATGAAGTGCCTCTTGAACATGCTTGAAATGTAACATCCTGAACATGCTGGAAATGTAACACTCTGAACATGCTTGAGATGTAACACCCTGAACATGCTGGAAATGTAACATCCTGAACATGCTCGAAATGTAACACTCCTGAACATGCTCAAAATGTAACACTCCTGAATATGCTCGAAATGTAACACTCTTGAACATGCTTGAAATGTAACACTCTAAACATACCTACGACGTGTTAGAACCTGAGGCAGGGACACGCCCTTTAACATTGAATATTTACATGAATCACGTTAAACTACTACATGTGAATTATTGACTAACTTGGTTACTTTGGACAGGGAAGGCCGGACGGTAAGTATGGGTAAGTCGTGCATACATTTCCATGCAGACACTTGAATTCGGCAACACGAGATAGGTTACGGAATATGCCATGAAATTGACCCTAAGGCAAGATTAGTAAGACAATGAATGATAGACGGTGCATGAAAGTAAAAGAACGTATTTGGTAATGATAGCATTGTGGGTGAGCTAGCCTCCCCACCAGTGCATAACAATGTACTGATAACCCCACAGTCTGCTTACAGGATGCAGGAGACGTCATCGGGTGCGGAGCTTTCCTCGAACGTGCTAAGGCACGGAGCTATCTCTGGAGCCTTAGAGCGTTGCAAGGAGCTGGAGCACCATATACAGGACATAATGTATCGGAACATCGCTATGAATCATTCCATATTGTAAGCCATTTGGCATGCCTTTTATGTTTCAGAGAGAGAGAGAGCTTGAGAGACTTGTAAACTCGGCCTAGCGACGCTTGTAAACTTTTTGAATATCAATAAAGAGTTTGAATTCGCTTATACTTGTGTTCATTTACTTTCCGCTGCAAATGGGGACACTCTGTGCGACTCTGTGGCCTAGCTCAAATCGACCGTTTTTGGACTTGGCCTTGTACAGGCGCAACCTAGGCCCGTACGGCATCACGCCTTAGCGAGGACGATCGCTCCTACGGGAGCGGGGCGTGACAGATTGGTATCAGAGCACGGCTTTACGTCCTTGGACTTCACGTCGATTTTTCAGTTTTGAAAGCTCGTCGTTGGAAAAAAGAAGTATACGCTCTCTCTCATTGTGTCTTGGGATGTTCCATACAATAAGTCTAATATTTTTAAAAGCTCGTTCAGGCGTTCAATCGAATGCATCGGTAGGCCTTTGTGCCGAACGGTGACAACTTGTTTGAATGAAAACACGTGCTAAAGTTAACATGTCGCGTGCATGCCTAACTAGTCCTACGATGACCCTAGCAATTGAGCGTGCAAACTCGGAATATAGTCCGCACGAGATGGTTATGCGGCACAACTTAGTCCGCGTGTCGTGTACCTCGACTTTTGGTGCAATCGAGTTGCGAGCGATATCAAGTATCGCTCGGTCGGGAACGAAGCTACACTTAGAGTGTATATCGATAGGAACGCTATCGAGTTCACGCTTAGGCGTGCACGGAAGATTGATTTAGACTGTGAGGAACGGGCAAACGCACGATTGAACATGTCGATTGGGGATCGAATGATCTTTTGATGATTGATAGAATGACTTGAACCCGAGTGGTGTATGTCACGCCCGATCTGGGAGATCGCTCATCCTCGCTAGATTTTACCCGAATCATCGTCCTCGCTGGGGCGTGATGCCGCACGAGCCTGGAGTTGCGCTCGTGCAAGGCAAGATAACGGTTCACATAGTGATTATCTCAAAATCGTAACATAAGCAGCGGAAGGAAACCAAGTATAACATAAGAATCTCTTTTATTAATATTGAACTGAAGGTTATAAAGGCTCTGAATAGCCCAACATATATGCCAATTGGCTACAACTCTCATGATCTCTCTAGCTCACAAAGGATTATATTGTTCCATACATTATGCCTCTTTATAGCCACTAAGTAGTCTTCGGCCGAACATCTCCATGTCGCAAGTCCGAACGCCTATGCGGAAGCTCCTCTTGAACGCCAAGGACTCCATGCCTCGGCACGTCCAAGCCAAGCTCCGCCCGAGCCGATTATAACCTGAGCCTGCACATAAACTAGTGGGGGATTAGTGCTTTCGTCCTCGCTTCGCACTGATCAAGACCCGCTCACACCCAAACCAAACACTAAATATCTTTAGTGAAACATGCATATTAATTTGTGATCTTTCTATTTAGCCTTAGGATCAGTTCATAGCAATACTTAAACATAGCACATTATCATAAATGTGTCCCATATCGTGTCCTTGCGGCAGATACAGTTAGGCATAATATGAACATAAACATAGTGATCGTGATCATCTTCGTCCCATTTTCCTTAGCCTGTACTGGTTAGAACTTACGTATGAAACCATATATTTCACGCAACATTCCAATCATAATCTTAGACAATGCATAAGGGCCGCCGGCCCTGCGCCTGCACCCAACTCTTATCTCAGCCCACCGGTCCTATCTATATGAAGGTCACGGTGTTTCGCACCGTAATGGGCTTGGCATCTCTTATGTGTAAGCCTACGATCACTTCGATACGGGTTACTAGCCCAATATCCGAAGGATCCCAAACTTACGGATATCATAGCTTATCACAGCACTGGACGGTCGCAATCCGCCCGAATAATATGTACCATAAATACCACACATAATTCCCTCCTAGGCCGAACGGTCCCGGTGCCCCGGTCGTAACCGTCCGAGGGAAGCCGTACCAGTGCACGGGCCATCCGAGTCCATTGACCATGCAATACGCGCCATAGCAAACACCCATAACATTCCAACCAAATCCTCCGTTGCATAAACATAGTCTCGATCCATAAACGGTTTCCCGTGCCATAAACATATTCGCATCTCATAAACATAATCTACCATCTATATGGGGAGCTCCGTCGGCGTTATGCCCCAACACATCCATATTGATGCATGATGCCCAACGGCTTAGTCATCTCGTACTCATATTCAGCGCGTAACATTCGTAAGTTATTCTCATAGCCTAATTCCGTAGTTACTTAGTTATTCCTTAGCTTTCGTGCACGAGGGCACGCTCAGCACCGTAATCAATGTTCTCGAAGCCGTGCACATGATGCACATCTCAATATCGTCTTTCAATGTTCTACCATCATTGTCCTATCGCGATCCGTACACTTGATACACGTCACTTCGATTGTTCAATGTTCTACCTTAGTGTTCAACGCATATTAAGACACTTAATCGCCGAGCCACGCTCGCTAACTCGATAACATCTTACACATACAATGATATCTCTTATTAGACGTAAAAGAATAGGGAGAGAGAGAGTCAAGAACCCGCCCACCTTAAGCCGATACGCCTTGCCGTCTCGTCGATTGAAGCGTCTCGCTTCCATAACTCGATCGCATAGCTAACTCCTGAACTTAGCCATTCCTTTGAACTACTCGGTTGATTTGGCCTATCGCGCCCATGCCACAATCCGTTGCAAGGCCACGATTTGGTTTCACGGACACTTCATTGCATAAGGCAAAATGCCGACCTCTTATCGTCCAGCGTAAAAGCATAGCCTGTACACCAGATCAACTAAAATCAGCACTTGCTCAACGGGACTTATCTTTTTGCATCGATTCGATTTATAGATTCCAATCGACTCAAAGCTTACCTTTGGCCAACGTAACTCTTGTATCGATTTGCATCGATACTTCATCGGGTCAACGCAACTTTTCGAGTCAACGACTCATCGTAATGCACCATGCGGAGCGGGGCATTACAGTGTATGTGATAGGTCCGGAGAAGAATAAGAATGGGTGTCGACGATTAGTCGAGTGGCTCGAACCCTGAGTGGTGTATGGACGTTATAGAAATTGTTCAAGCAAGACTAAAGAATTTACGGATAGAACGAGTATGTCGGCAAGCGATGGTATCGCGCAAAGCCTTAGAACGCGTCATGCTTAGTTGGTCGTGACTTCGAATATCCCGAACGAGATGTCGTTTGGACAACTTGTCAAGGGACAACGCAAGTGAGAAAATAACTCGAAACGATGAATAAAGATGTATGTATCGATCGGGGAAGCTAGAGGATAGCACTTGTGATTTCGAATTGGGTCAAATGAAATGTGACTTGACTTTTGGAGAACGATATTGAAACTAGCTTGAGGAATAGCAATCGAACTTGATCTTGGATTGAATCGAATGGAATTGTGGTATATCCAGTTCGGACAATAGCATCAGTCGCACGACTCAAAATTGGTTGCAAAGGAAGATCGTCAGGTTACGCATATCGTCGATGGTATTGAGACGTATCAAAGATCGATATGCGATAACTCGGGGGTACTCTGACTCGACGAATGACGATCGTGCAAATGTCATTGTTCCGATGGATGCTATACTCGGGATGTTGAAATGTGTCGAAGAAAAGATAAACTTGGCTCGAGGATTTTCTGGTTGAATTAATGACGGTCGGACTATCGAATAGAGATCTTGGCTTGGAGGAAAATGAAATGTTTGGATTTGCTTCGTCGATGACCACAACGTTGACATTCTTGTCTTATACGAGTACAACTCCAGTCTCGCACATGCATCATGCCGATTAGGGCGATCACTCCGCATGAGCGCTGGTATGGTGATTTATACAGCGGGGGTGATCGAACTTGCATGGCATGACAAATTTGATACATCGACTTGTGGTTTGACGCGAATGTGGACTCAAGAATGACTTAGCTTGCATGACGGTTGAATTTGAGGATTGCGTAGGTCCAATCCTTGTATCGAGAATGAATTAGTCTAGACGCAAGCAAGAGTTACGCCCCGATGAGAATAATTATTCTGCGGGAGCGTTGCATGGTGATTCATGAACCACCGTAGATAATCGGACTCGCGTGAGATTGGGGCGCAACATATTTTCAAAGCTAGACGATCTCGTGATCGAATACATGAATTGGTTAGAGTTGGTGATTTGAATGGATTCGAATACGCACAACGAATGTATTGATGCGAATAGGTGATCGTGCTCGATGTTTAGAAATCTGAGTGACGCAAGCTTGGGTAGAAAATCTCGTACTACCGACTTTGGTTTGACCCTAGGATTGGGGTCAGTGTTGACATTATTGTTGGAGAACTATGATTCCAATCCTGACATTGACTTAGCCTTGAGAAATGGCCTAGCGGTTAGGCGAGACGCCCTGTTTTATGTGTTTGCAATCAAAAGATTGATCTTGAGGATTGACATGGATGGATTGAATGATGCAAGAATATAGGAAACCCTGCTCACAAGATTCGGCTGACATACATATATTTCAGGGACGCCTGAGTATGTGCACGATGCGACTCGAGTGAGAATGACGAATTCTCTATCATGCGGCTTGGCTGAATACATGTATTTTAGGGATGCTTGGAATGCGTGCACGATCCAGCCAAGTGATACGTTGAGTTCAAGCATGACTTGAGGAATGGAAGAGTGTCGAGAACTTAAAATCGTGTTAAAAGAAAGGAATGATACTAGTACGAGCGTGGCTCGAAATCAAAGAAACGTGTAGGCAGAGTGTGCGTGAACGACAACGAGATTAGCCCTAAACAAGTGAATGGTATGGAATCGATATCGTGCAAGTAAAAGTTGGTATAACGAATTGGACCATTAATAGGACGATATACTCGATGATAGTACAATACTTGGTCTTGAATCGGACGAAAATTACTTAGACTTGGTCGACCCCGCTAAGAAGAAATCATACTGATTTCGTGGACAAGAACGCTTGAGAAGCGAATCGGGTCATCTCGATGACCGAGATAAACGAAATTAAGTTGCCTCAGCCTACGACCCGCGCATTTGACGAATTACAACGTGCCTCGTACGACCATTTCAGTCCCATGACACGAAGAAATAGCAACCAAGACGAAGAAACACTTGAATTGAATAAGTACCATCAACTCTAAAATGAATGAAAAGTTATTCAATAAAATCGACCAAACGTATGCGACACGAAACTTAGAAAGGTATCGAGTATAGTTCGATGCCATCGAGTGGTAAAGTCATTCAATAGAAATTGTCTAAGATACGTACACGACATGGGTTAAGGAACGGTAGGATGACCTCCACTCAGGAAGTCTCGAGGACGAGACTTATTTTGAGTGGTGTATTATGTAACGACCCGCTCCGCCCTAGCGGAATGTCGATTCAAACGGCAAGTGCAACGACTCAAACGAGCCGTCGACCCGAAGAGTTGGCATCGACCTGATGAAGAATCTATGCAAGGCTTACATTGGCCCGTCAAGATGAATCCAGACTTAGACTTTCAAAGGCGCGCTCGGAGTATCGCTCGGCCAATGCGAACATCGCTAAGGTGGGTGGCTCCGATGAACCCGTCTTTACTTAGCCTAGACACATAACAATACGGACACTATTGCTAGAATCGCTAGACGATAACACCGCACATGCTAATAAATGAATGACTCAACGCACCTAGCTAAGGGAATAATCCCATCTTGTATGCTTGTTTAGAACATGGAAAAGAACTCGACAAATATAGAAACTCTCGTACCGCGCTCTATGCTCGTGCTAAGGCACAAGCTTACATGCAAGTTTCCTATGCGATCAACAATGAAACAATAAACGGTTTACAACAAAGAAACGGAAGACTATCGACATAGTCGTTCCGAGTAGAGTATAGCAACATTGGAAGACTTCGGGACCGATAGGTCGCCAAGGCGACTCCCGCACGGGGAGTTGCATAATAAATGAATAAATGAACGAATAAGTGAATGAATGAATCCACGAATGAATGACATGAATACGTGAAGAATGAATGGATGTACGAACAAGTAAAAGAAAGACATGAAAGAGTGAATAAAAGATAAGAAAGGAAAGAATGGTTAGCGACAGGTATGACGGGCACCTGCAACGGGGCTCGCTACCCGCGCTGCACGGACGCCAACCTGGTCGATAACGTATTATGGCTCAAAGACAGCCGTTAAGTTAAATGACAAGTCAATACGAAATGGTCGTGGACAAACGGCACGGGCTATGGGGGGAATACCGTCGCCGTCATGAGGAAGGATTCTGCGGCACGGGCGATGGAGGGAATACCGTGGCCGGCCTAGGCGGAATCAGACATGGGGCTTACGGGCTGCTTGAGTGGGGGCTCGGCCACTCAAGGAGACGTAAGGCCAGGCATTTCAAGAGACTATCAAGGTGTACCAGCCATCACGCTTCGATAGGTGAGAATGCCCAAGTGATATGTCCAAAATAGCTTGTGATGCCAGCGACCCGTGCATGTAGATTAAGTGGGCTATGCTGGTGGCAATCCACGTGCAAGTCCTTGCATTGAAATAAGTAGTCTAAGTTAACTAAATGAAGTGCCTCTTGAACATGCTTGAAATGTAACATCCTGAACATGCTGGAAATGTAACACTCTGAACATGCTTGAGCTGTAACACCCTGAACATGCTGGAAATATAACATCCTGAACAAGCTCGAAATGTAACACTCCTGAACATGCTCGAAATGTAATACTCCTGAACATGCTTGAAATGTAACACTCTAAACATACCTACGACGTGCTAGAACCTGAGGTAGGGACACGCCCTTTAACATTGAATGTTTACATGAATCACGTTAAGTTACTACATGTGAATTATTGACTAACTTGGTTTACTTTGGACAGGGAAGGCCGGACGGTAAGTATGGGTAAGTCGTGCATGCATTTCCATACAGACACTTGAATTCGACAACACGAGATAGGTTACGTAATATGCCATGAAATTGACCCTAAGGCAAGATTAGTAAGACAATGAATGATAGACGGTGCACGAAAGTAAAAAGAACGTGTTTGGTAATGATAGCATTGTGGGCGAGCTAGCCTCCCCACCAGTGCATAACAATGTACTGATAACCCCACAGTCTGCTTGCAGGATGCAGGAGACGTCATCGGGTGCGGAGCTTCCCTCGAACGTGCTAAGGCACGGAGCTATCTCTGGAGCCTTGGAGCGTTGCAAGGAGCTGGAGCACCAAATACAGGACATAATGTATCGGAACATCGCCATGAATCATTCCATGTTGTAAGCCATTTGGCACGCCTTTTATGTTTCAGAGAGAGAGAGAGAGAGAGCTTGAGAGACTTGTAAACTCGGCCTAGCACCGCTTGTAAACTTCTTGAATATCAATAAAGAGTTTGAATTCGCTTCTACTTGTGTTCATTTACTTTCCGCTGCAAATGGGGACACTCTGTGCGACTCTGTGGCCTAGCTCAAATCGGTCGTTTCTGGACTTGGCCTTGCACGGGCGCAACCTAGGCCCGTGCGGCATCATGCCTTAGCGAGGACGATCGCTCCTACGGGAGCGGGGCATGACACAGCCCAACCCCCCAAACTCTCATTTCCTTCCAAAACCTCATTTGCCTCTCTCTCTCCTCCAAAAGAAAAAAAGAAGAGCTCTCTCTCCCTCTCCCAAAACCCTAGTCTCTTCTCCTCTACCACTCTAATCCTAATTCCTCTACCAAATTTTTTTCAAGAACACTCCTACATTCGACGAGATGACATGCAAGTCGAAGAAATCGGATTCTAGGTACGTTCTTCCCTAATTTCTTCTATAATTTTCTGCATTCTATTCGAAACCCTAGAATAGTTTTAATTCTCTAAAAACTTTTGATAATTTAGGTTTAGAATGTCTTTAGGCTTTATGAATGGCATTTTCGAACACGACAAACCCACAATTTTTTTCAAACCCTAACCCTAGAAAACAACAAACTAGCGAGTCGTTCGTCTGTCGGCCCTGAGTACAGTAGGACTGCCAAGCATGTGACAGTCCATATGTAAACAAGGACTGCCAGAGTCCTGGCAGTCCCTACAGATATTTTAGGATCCATACCGGGATTTTTGCGAGGGGAGTCGTGCCATCCAACAAGTTTCTTTATTTCATGGCATGATCACATGCTATGATATCACGGAGCCGTACATGCCTGATCGTGTACTTCGGCAGTTTGGCTTCATGCAAAGTGTGCCGAAGCGCACACTAAAGATGTTGGAACCTCCCCGTGGGACCCAACCATTGAACTACAAACCAGCGTATTTCGACTGGGTGACCGACTTCTACTCCGAGTGGCAAAGGCACCTGCTTGGGGGAGATGAGAGTCAACCGGTCACCCGGATGGCCGACTGCAGCGAGGACTACATGCCGTACTTCCGGCGGGTCGGACATCCTAAGTTATTGAACCCTACAAACCCGGGTCCCGAGGCCGTAGTAGCTGTTGGAAATCTTCCTTCGAAAAACATCTTGTATGTTTCATTGGTGAAGATGGTGAGTTCCGCATTAGTAATTAGTTTGAGATTTTCATGTTTGTAGACTAAATTCAATTATACTTTCATTTACAGTCTAGAAGGGCGAAGGAACTGGCCAAGACACTTCGGAGCGCTTGCCAAAGTGACACTAGTGTCTTGGTCGACACTAGTGTCTTGGTCGCCAACGAGCTTGAGCGCATCGACGACGAGGTTGAGTTCCCATTCATGCGAAATGCGGCTCGTTCGAAGGCCCGTCATGATATGTAGTATGATTGTCTGATGTCTGATTGTATGATGTTGAATATTTTGCAAACTTGTTGTTGTTTGATTGTCTGAATTTGGCTATTTTGGATGTTGATATTTTTGGATGTTGATATTTTTGGGTGTCGAACATGTTGTTGGATACTTGTGTTGGTTATGTGTTGGATACTTGTGTTGAAATACTTCTGTTAGATATGTGTTGGATACTTGTGTAAAACAAATACTTGTGTTGGATATATGTTGGATACTTGTGTAAAACAAATACTTGTGTTGGATATGTGTTGGATACTTGTGTTGAAATGTTCTGTACAGGGCTATTCATCTAGGACTGCCAGACCCAGGGCAGTCCTTCACATGTGTTGGACTGCCCTGGGTGTGGCAGTCCTAAATATAATGTTCTGTGATCTAGATCACAGTCCTTCAGCTAGGACTGCCAGACCCAGGACAGTCCAACACATGTGAAGGACTGCCCTGGGTGTGGCAGTCCTAGATAAATTGTTCTGTGACTTGATCACAGAACATTATATCTAGGACTGCCACAACCAGGGCAGTCCAACACATGTGAAGGACTGCCCTGGGTGTGGCAGTCCTAGATGAAATGTTCTGTGACTAGATCTAGGACTGCCACACCCAGGGCAGTCTTTCACATGTGTTGGACTGCCCTGGGTTTGGCAGTCCTAGCTGAAATGTTCTGTGACTAGATCACAGAACATTTCAGCTAGGACTGCCAAACCCAGGGCAGTCCAACACATGTGAAAGACTGCCCTGGGTATGGCAGTCCTCTGATAGTTTTTAGCACACATGTAAAACATGTATAATACTCAGCCAAACACACAAAACACACATGTATAACACCCAGATAAGCACATAAAACACATATAATACATGGATAAAAGTAAGAAACATATATTGGACTTCATATTTCATAGTTTAATGTATACAAAAGTGGTCCTCTATAACCAAAATGCCAAAATGTATACAAAAGTGGTCCTCTATAACCACATTTCCTCGTTCCAGCTTTCTTTCTTGGAACTTTATTTTGGATAACTGTGTCTTTCTTGTGCGATCTGAACACACCACCTCTTTCACAGCCAACCATCACACTGTGTCGTCCCAGGCGATTTCGGCACGATCTGGATATCACTAGAACTAAGTTGTTTTTCCGTCCAACTTCTCGACACCATTGTACCGCATCGTCGCTTGATTGAAACGAAAGATCGGTCCAAAATAAATACCCTACATCGATTGCAATTGGAGCATGTACCGCAACATCGGAAGATCGCAACTCCTACAATAGAAGTTAAAAGTCAAAACTAAACAACTACATAAAGCCAAAATGTAAGCATATAAAATTAAAAAGGACTGCCAGAGATGTGGCAGTCCCTCACATATATAGGACTGCCAGAGATGTGGCAGTCCCTCACATATATAGGATTGCCACATCCCTGGCAGTCCAAATCCATGAGAGGGACTGCCAGAGAAGTGGCAGTCCTCTGTGTCAAAGTCCGATTTTTCATCCGAAATAAAGTTAAAGTGTAGTTACCACGAGGGCTTCCGATGCATCAAAGTGTTCTTCGGACGTTGTGGGAGGAGAGTATCTAGCATTTGATGGTCCGGGTTGTTCCATTTTCTATTTCTTTCTACATTAAACACAAAATTCAACTTTTATATGTAAAATTTAGGTTAAAACATTACACAAAAATAAATTCGACGACTTACGAATAAATGGGAGAAGTGATTGACACTATTACTAGATATTTCACCAAAAATCTTTAACAAATTTAGGTGGAGGGACAATTTCACCTAGGTTAGGTTAAGTCTAGGTTTCTATGAAGAGGAGAAAAAAAGAGTGGAGGAACAGAAGTAATAGAGGAAGAAAGAGAGAAGAAATAAAACAAGTTTGGCTTTTATAGTGAATTATGGGTTGCCCCCAGTAACAAAAATCTTTGGCAAACTTGTAATTTTTTCAAAAAAATTTGGGCTGCCCCATAGTAGAAGTGGTGGTGCCCCTAAAAAAAACCAATATGAAGTGTTTTTAGAATTTAGTTTTCTTGAGATATTCCTCTGCCAGCTTAGTTTTGAATTAAAATAAGTACCAACGGGAAACGACTAGGAAATGGATCCCAACCGTCACCAGTGCTGTGGGGAAACGGATCCTCCGTTGCTGCCAACCTCTTCAAAAGTCTCTCCCTCTCCCTCCCCGAACTCCGTGAACGAATTTCCGCATCTGCCCCCGTCAGAATCGTAAAATTACGATCATGTCCTCTCCTTCTCCTTCCTCCACGAACGCCCAGTCGCAAACCCTAAAGACCTCCTTCAAGACCATCGACGGCCGCTACAACCTCCGCTCCGAGAAGCTCCACCCCTTCTCCTTCCTCCAATTCTCCCACTCCAAGTCCATCTCCCAGGTGCGCTCGAACCTAAAATTAGGGTTAAGATTAGGGTTAGGGTTTCATGACTTTTTTTCCTTTTTTTTTCCAGTTGACGGTCGCCCACTTGAAGGAGAAGCAACCGGCGATGGCCCAGCAGCCGCTCACGCCGCAGACCCCCAGCGGCGGTGTACGGTCCGCCGCCGCTAGGTTCCTCGGCGCCGGCAATGGAAGCCGCGCGCTGAGCTTCGTCGGCGCGAGCGGCTCCGGGAAGGTCGGCTCGGCGAGCAGCCGGATCGGGACCGGCGCAGCTGCCGCCTCGGCCTCGAGCTCCGTGAGCGGGAATTACGACGGGAAGGGGACTTACTTGGTGTTCAATGTCGGGGACTCCCTCTTCGTCAGTGATCTCAATACTCAAGATAAGGTCGGAATTGCTGTTGCTTTTTTCCCCCAAGCTTCGGTTAGGTTTTTGATCGGTGCTAGTTCCCGTATATTTTGGTGTAGGATCCGATAAAGGCGATAAGTTTTGGCAACTCGATCCCTGTCTGCCACGCCTTCCGCGCGGAGGTGAAGGACGGGCACGATTTGCTCGTCGGGACTAGCTCTGGTGACGGTGAGTTGGAATGTTAGGATTGGATTTGTGGTGTTTTTTTTTTGGTGGGTTTGTGTTGTTTTGTGGTGCTGATTAGGGTTCTGTTCTGCTCTTTGTGATATCTCTATGAAATGGTGTTTTTAGTTTACTTGGTGTCATTGAGACAGCAATTGCAGGACGTCGGGAAGAAGCTTGTGGGAGCCCAGCATTACAACAGGGATGGCACGATTAATAGCAGGTATGAGAAGTCAATTTCATTATGTTGGGAACACAGTACTCTGAACCCTGTTTAGCTTTTAGGTTATCACTTTACGTTCCTCTTATTTTCAAAGGATAGTCCAGCAGCTTTTTCTAATGGTTTTCTCTCTAATATTAAGGGTGATTATATCTGGCAACATATCCGAACTTTAGGTGCTCAGGTTTGCTAAAAACACATAGGCATCTGTCTTCTCGAAGAGCGTACAAAGCGTATATTGTGTAGTAAAAGCATTTCATAGAGCCATCAGTGAGAAAACTGTCTACTAACCAAGTGAAAAAGAAGTCTCAAATGGGAATGGATAACTGAATGCGTTTTAGATCTATATGTAGAACTTATTTTTGAGAATCTAAGCCCCGAATTATAGCTATTAGGCAACTATGATGCATGATACTGGACAGACCACTACCGAGAGCATGGAGATGAATGTGGGGTCAATTTTTGGGCGAAAACAAATAAGGTCTCTGATGTCATTATTGTATATTCATTGTTAACCAGTGAGCTCAGTACCTTGAATCAGCTAAACTTTCTTCGACCTTCTCATATTTTCACTTCATTTAGATTCTTTCATAATCTTAGTGGCAGTTCAAATTTGACGTTTGGTTGGATGAGCTTACACAAAACCAGCATGGTAAGGGTGCTTTACGCTACACCCATATATTTTGTGGGGCCATTTCATGTCCATAGTCTCTTCAGCGAGAAATTTGGCAACTGATACAGGTTGATTTTACTCTGTTAGCTGCTGTTAAGAATTTGGTTTGCTGGAGCTTTCTAGTCCGAGCGAAATGATCCTTAGACAACACCTTTGATAGGGGAGGGGAAAATATTTTGTTCAACAAAATTCATTCTATACATATCTTCTGTTGTATGGTAACCTGAACATTGCAGACTAACTATTATAAGCAAAGGTCCGTCATAATTACTGCACATCCGTAAATCCTATATTGTTGACAGTACATCAGTAATCTGATATTTTGTTATATTGCTAGATGTTGCCCCTATTACTTATGTGATATTTACTTGGTCTTAGATTGGTAATTATATTCTCAACTAACTAAAACATGCTTCTATGCAGCCGATGCATGTCTATTGCCTGGGTGCCAGGTTGTGATGGTGCTTTTGTTGTTGCACATGCTGATGGAAACCTATATGCATATGAAAAAGTGGGTCCTTATGGCATTAGCAACTTTTTATCCATACCATCTTACATGATTGCTATTATGTGTGCTAAATAAAATAACTTCTTTCTTCAGAACAAGGATGGGAATGCTGACTGTTCCTTTCCTGTGATCAAGGATCAGACTCAGTTTGCTGTCTCACATGCTCGGTCAAGCAAGGTACCTACCCTATGTACTTACACTTTTGGCATATTGAAACCAAAATTAACATGTTTGTATTGTTCTTCTAAGCTCTTAATAGTGCTCTGACGTTCTTAACATGAAGCAAACACATGGAAGGTTCCTAGCTAGCCTTCTGTGATTTTTTTTTTTTTTTGGAAATTCATAAGGTAATTTAGAGATTTATGCGATTATACGCTGTATATTTGCACACTAAGCATATATGTATATTACTCGGGCTAGATTTTTTGTAGTTTGGGAATGTCATTAAATTTCACTCTCTGGCTTAATGTGTCATAGAGATGAATGCAAGCTCCTATAGCAAATTATACCATCATATATCTTCGTCTAGATTCTTTATAATCTTGGGGAACTCTTTATAATCTTGGGGAACTCGGAGGTGCTCCTTGGTTGCATGAACTTAAACCGCATAAGCAAGAGGTAGGTCTACGTACCTACCAACTACCCATCTAGGTTTAATGGCATAGCCCTCTTCAGCTACCTTGACTAGGAATTGGCACCAATGTGAGTGTTGACAACAGGTCAACAATTGGTCATAAATTTTTTGTCAATTCTTTTACGGAGCTTTCTTATGCTTAAGAGCCGACCCCATCCCATTCTTATGGGAGAAGACTTGGACAATGATGATGATGATATTTTTTTTGTAGTTGGTTACTACCATGTTCTGAACCTTATATCCGATTCGAATAAGCATCTATAGGAATCTAAAGATTCTAAACGAGGTTAGAAAAACAAATTCCTATTTCACTCCAATAAATTCCTAGTACAAGTCTTTCTTTTCCATCAAACATCCAACTGTCATTTCTTCTCAAAATATCCATGACATCAAATTCATTTAAGAATAATAATTTAATGGGTTTTACCTTTCCACCAACAAGGATATAAATGAAAAATTAGTTTGAGGAATCTAAATAAGGTTAGAAAAATCAGTTCTGGGTGTGTGTTTTTTTTTAATTTACCTCACAAGAAATTCAG
This sequence comes from Iris pallida, assembly GCA_029216955.1. Classification (NCBI taxonomy): domain Eukaryota; kingdom Viridiplantae; phylum Streptophyta; class Magnoliopsida; order Asparagales; family Iridaceae; genus Iris; species Iris pallida. The sequence continues at coordinate 28,901 of JANAVB010029204.1, read as the reverse complement.
GTGTCATTTTTGCAACTATATCAAGAGTTTATTATTTTCAATGGGGATGAAAGAATATTCAATATTTAAAATTTGTCCAGATCTTTACGTGCTACATGAGCATTGGAAACTTGGAACATCGATTCATGGTTCATGAGACTAACAACATGAGAGGATTTTTGGCATATTAGTGGAGAAAGATTCTTGTAAGGAACAAATTGCTGGTCATGCACTTGTATCTCCTCTTCCCATTTCCTGAGGTGTCTGATATGGATGTCCTATAATCTTATATCTAGCCAATGTATAATTCAATTTGTGAAAACTCAAATCGGATATGAAGTGATATCCAATACTTACATTAACCTTGCGTGGGATATTCATTTATTTCATAGTGGGTCCAGCAATATTTGGTTTTATTGTGAGGGAGACGAATCTTTTATCTTCACCTTTATATTAATCTGGCTTGTATAATGATGTGATTCTGTTTGACCCTTTTGGCTTATGTCTTGCATTGGGGATGTGTGTGGTTCCTTATGGTAAATGTTGGTCTAGGTACTTTCCTAGTCAGACAGAAAATGGCCTATTGCTCCTTGGTTGTATGAGCTTGGTTTGCATAACCAGTATGGTAAGTCTATCAACCCACCTACAGGATTTAAGGTTCATAGCATGACACTCAGTGCTTTTGTTTTCTTGGCAAGGAATTTGACACCAGCACAGTAAGGATTACTGTTTGCTTTTCGAAAGGTCTTATCATTTGTCATTTCATTATTAGTGTTTCCTGACTACAAGTCATGCTCCATAGCTAACCCCATTTTCATAGAGCTCTTGTATTCTCAATTAAATTAATTTGAATGTTCATGTTCCTTTGTTCCATTTCTTGTGAAAACCTGTATTGTTTATTACCTCGAGTCAGTTATTCAAATATTTGATGGATATCTCATCTTTGCAACTCTTGATATATTTTTGGCACATGGAGATTTATATATCTATATTTTCCAGGTCGTCATAAAATCTTTTAAGCCTGAGATTTCTGGAAATATTTGCAGAGTAACCCTGTAGCTAGATGGCATATTTGCCAAGGCTCAGTCAACAACATTTCATTCTCAACAGATGGAACATATTTGGCCACCGTTGGTAGAGATGGTATCTGCCTTATGTAACATGCAAAGATGATTTATTCTCATTTCCTGATCTACCCTAAATGATATAATGTTTTCAATTTTGCTGATGTAATGCCCTTCAGGTTATTTGAGAGTTTTTGACTACTCCAAAGAGCAATTAATCTGTGGTGGAAAAAGTTATTATGCTGCTTTATTATGTTGCTCTTGGAGGTAACGTATAAATAGTCTCCCCCTGTATGAAATTTCCCTTTGTTTATTTGTAATCATCCTGTTAATGTCGGAGCTTTTATACATTTTGTATGTCTTAACTTACTACTTCAACAATCATCTAACTTTGTCACATATTTGGGATCTCTTATGGAAGTTTGATGTAACTAAAGTGCTCTCCTCAAAATGATCAATAAGGATAAATGTCTTTCCTCAATCTTCAAGCAGACTTCCTTTCTGTCTCCCCTTTGCATTCACCTTTAGGCACTTACTCAATCACGAACATATGCATGCTTACTAACCACCATAGACAATACTTTTGGTTTACCTTCTATCTTTCCACACATCTAGCACCTTAATAGTCCTTCACAGTCTTCAAGCTTAATTTCCTACAATGCCTTAGTAACTGCTGTCTATGTATCCGTCTGTTTGTCTGTCTGTGATTTATGGTTCATGTCATTGTTGCTTGCTTACGTGCTTAGATTGTCTTTTTCATCAACGTACCTACCAATCAATTTGCGTTCCTCACTACTCTCCAAAAGAAAAACTACATTATTTTGCAGTTGTTGCATGAGTCTCCAAAAGAAAAGCTACATTATTTTTCATACCCTTGGATGACTTATGTTTTTAACTGCATAGATGTCATTAAATTTAATCGTGAGGCTATATACTGTTTCAGTTCTGATGGGAAGTACATATTGACTGGTGGGGAAGACGATCTAGTGCAAGTGTGGAGCATGGAAGAAAGAAAGATAGTAGCATGGGGTGAGGGGCATAATTCTTGGGTAAATATCAGAGACATTATCTATGTGTATTTCTACGTTAATCATCTCACATACTCTAATAAGTTGATCACCAGGTTAGTGGGGTTGCATTTGATTCCTATTGGTCTGCACCAAATTCGGAGGTTACAGGAGAAAACGTCATGTACCACTTCGGTTCTGTTGGCCAGGTAATACATTCCTGTGAGGAATGGATAAATTTTGAAACCCATTAACAAGCAAATGTACAGTGCAGATACGAAGATACAAAATGTTTATATCTATTTAACTTTTGAGGTGTGTTTCTACCATATTTTGACCAGCGGAATGTGCTGAACAAAGGGGAAGCTGAAATAGTATTTCTTTAATTTGAAATGTTATGTTCAGATATTAAAGATATTCTATGTTCATTTAGTTGGATTTTGACCGTGTTATGAGCATCTATTTAGTGCATTTTGTTTTGTAATTAATTATATTACAAAATATTTTTCCTATATATTTCAGTTGCCTTCTGGTATCTTTTGAGCATGTGAGACAATATTGATTGGTGAAAGTTTCATGACCTTCGTTCATTGTCTAGCTTATAATTACTTTTAGGCTAAATTACAACTTGATACCCTCAACTATCACTGTTTTTCAACTTGATACCCTCAACTTATATAGGTACTAACTTGATACCCTGAAATTTTTTTGGACCAAATTGTCCCTTCTCTTCTCCCCCCAACCCCCACCCCCCTCTCTCCGGCTGTGGGTGGCAGCGAACTGCGGGCGCGACCAGGCAGCAGGCGCGGCGACGCTCGAGGGTGCTGGCCAGGCACGGGGACGCTCGAGGCAGGTGCGCGGGGGCAGGGTAGGGTGGGTCGTCGGGGCCGGGGGCCGGTAGGAGGGTGGTCCCCGGTGGGGGGTTGGTGGGTGGGATGGCCGCTAGGGGGGAGGGGGAGGGGGTGAGGGAAGTAGCAGCAGGAGGAGGTTAGTTTAGGAATAAAAAAATTGGTATCAAGTTAGAAATATAAGTTTAGATAGGGTATTAAGTTAGTACCTATAAAAGTTGAGGGTATCAAGTTGAAAAACAATGATTGTTGAGGGTATCAAGTTGCAATTTAGCCTTATTGTTACCTTCAAGTGTAAGTGGTAAATTAAGGGTATGAAGGGGTGCAATCAAAGTGGGTATAGTTCGGATATGGTTTTACCATATCTGTAGTTATTTTTCTGTATTCAAGTTGCATATGATAAAATTGCTTTATAGATATACAAAACGATATCCATATCCATACTAACGTGAATTGGCTCTGTGAGGATATAGCATATAGACAAGTTGGATACAAATGTGAATTGGATATAATAGGAAACATTTATGAATCAAATATAGGAGAGTGTTTGTGAGCTGAATATGATTAACTAAGGTTTAATGTTAAAGTAGGGTAATATTAACTAATGTGTCCAAAATACATGATTTTTTATCACTTTAATTGCATTCCTTGGGCTACAGAAGACAAAAACCTTTGGTGTTAAGTTGGTTAGAAATGAAAATTTAAAATTCCAGACTCTCCGAAGCCACTTCTTTTCTATATGTATAATTTTGTTGCTACTGCATCACCACGGGACTCCTTTCAAAAATATAAAGCACTTGCGTGACTCCTCTCAGTTTTGTTTTCTTAATATCTGGCACAACAGGAACACTTATGGTCAAATAAAAAAAGGCTTTCCCAACTCAAACGTTTTGTTTGCGATCTTTTGAATTACTTGGCCAGTTTAGCTGCTCAAGTGAGTGCTGACAAATGTGGTTCATAAGATGGCATAAGATGCTGTTTGGATGTTTATACTTCATATGGCTTCCTGATGATTTATTAGATTTGTTTATAAGAAACTAAGGGCATTTCAGAAATAGACCGTGTTCTATTTGGCTGAAGTTAACCGGAGATGTCAATTCTCAATCCTAGTAATATAGCTATACTAATTAGTTTGTCAGTTGACAAGGTTCTGTTCAAAGATCACATTTTTTGTGTTTTATTATATGCCATAATAATATAATATTGGCGTTCATCTTCAGTTACTAATCCAGGTTGATTGTTATGCTTGCAGGATGCTCGGTTACTTTTGTGGGACTTAGTAATGGATGAAATTTGTGTTCCCTTGCGATGTCCTCCAGGTGGGTCACCTACATTCAGCAATGGTAGTCATTCCGCTCATTGGGACATCTGCCCTGTGGGAACCCTTCAGCCTGCTCCAAGCATGCGAGATGTGCCAAAGCTCTCGCCCGTTGTTGCACATCGCGTGCACGTCGAACCACTGTCGGGCTTGGTTTTTACTAATGAATCAGTGCTTACAATTTGCCGAGAAGGACACATCAAAGTTTGGGCAAGGCCTGGGCAGGGCACTGATAGCAACCATACAGTATCGGAGACTACTGTAGGCATCACAGTTTCAAAGGATCAGCCTATTCTGCCGTCAGGAAAAGCTGTCAGTTCCACAAATAAGCAATCACCACCATTTCTATAGCAGAGACGATAGTTCAGCTCCAGTGAGCTATCTATCTTTCGAGTATTTTGGTATTTAAGACTCTGTTCCAATTTTCCGACAGGCAAGATGCCAGAGAAGTAGAGGATACTTTTATGCTTCGAGGAAGGGGTCTTAACATTCGCAGTATGTCAATGTTGCCATCTTTTTGGCATCTTACATGCGATTAGTCAATTATTGATTTCATTTAACATTGTTATATGGTTTTATATTTTCTTTTTTTTCAGTGTTGGATCATCAAATGTTCACCGTTTCAATGATAAATTCTGTTCACAGTATATTTCCACTTTACAAGGTTTCCAAGTAATGTTGATGTGTGAGCTTTTGTTAATCTCCAGTGTGTGGTTGTTATGGATCAATGGGTTGGTGCACGTAGAAAGTGGAAACATGTTGACAGTGAAGAAAAAACATCTTTCATGTAATTTGCATCAGTTATATAGTATTTCCGCCGAAGATATTTTAGAATCTCTAAATGTTCTTCCTCGCGTTCTAGTTTCCTGAACTAGGCATTAGCAACATTCTGACTTAGAACCCGTTTGGTACAATGTAATGGAATCGTAATCGCAATATAATTAAATAAAAAAGTTATTATTTTTTATTTGATTATATTACGATTATGATTACATTAAAGTGTACCAAACGAGGCCTTAGTCCTTCAGAATTGCTTTACTTTGACTGACCATGTTCGTTTGCCTCGTCTTTTGTTGAATCTTATGTGCTACTTTTCTTTCTCAAGTCCGACCTAGTTGTTTTTTATAATAATTTTCTGACCAACTTGTTTATGGCACGGCAACACAATGCGCATTTGGAGTTGATCAATTTTATGAGCAAATATGAAGAATTAGCAAACTTGACTTAGATCCGCATCTGGCCAAAAACAGTAAACGTCAATTACTCGAAGGCCTCTTTTGGTTTGCAGAATCATCCGATTGGAAAAGGAAAGTGATTATTTTCTATGTTTAGATACCAAAAGAAGTGAGGAGGAAAGGAAGGTGAGATTCCGAATGGAAGAAAAACTAGGAGGAAAAGTGATTTCATCCATCCAATTAAAGAATCACTTTTCCATATTAAAATATTTACTTTTCTTTTCAAATTTATTAGCTTTTCTAAACATCGGAAAGAAAAAAAATGTAATTATAATTTTCCAAAGAAAAAAAAAATGCAAGGAATTGATTTCCCTTCCCTTCTGTTCCCGAAGTCGCGGACCAAACGAGGCCGAAGAGCAGACGTTTGTCATTTGAAATCGATCGTTTTCCATTTTAGACAGGAACCAAACCCCAATATCAATGCACGCGATTTCTTCTCGCAACAAACGAAAAAAAACCCCACAGATGACATGAAACAAGAAGCAACAGGTTATATCAGGAAAGATGTTCTCCAAATTAAAAATCGTTAACCATGTCCGAAAACAAAAGTAGCTCATTTCACATCATATAATTACAATTACAGTTTCGTAACTTCTTCTCATCTACTCTCTTTTTTTACATTCCCGTGTTAGTCCCGGCATAATTTTCGATGGAAAACTGAAAAATAAAACGATTGTAAAAAAAAACAACGTTTCGACGCAACACTTCAAAGAAGATGTACAACAGAGATCCTTGAAGGATTCTGGGTAACGAAAATCTAAAAAAAATTTATAACAGCAGCAAACGAAAGTAATTCTTCTAAAAAGAATAAACAAATCAAATTGCTAGCAACAGCAGCGATGGTCCACTAACAGTTTCTGATTATATCAGAACTGTTCTCGTTTCAGAATGAGTTGAAGTGGATGACAGGCGATGAGGTGGATGGAAGAACACCCTTCTGGGGTGAATGA
>JANAVB010029204.1:0-20000 GCA_029216955.1 Iris pallida | reverse complement strand
TTGATCTTGGAGTTCATATGTTGAACCCGAGGTCGGGTTGGGCTTGGGCTCGGGCTAGGGTTATGATTCATCGGGTTGGGCTCGGATTGACCTCAAATCCGACCCAACCCGCCCGAGTTGCACCCCTAAAGAAAAGAGAGAACAAAATGTTAACGTGCATCAGTTCCAGAATAGCAAATAACATCAAATGGAGAATTTTTCCTCAAAAATCTTTTCCAACCCAGTCTCATATTGAGGAAAAATTCTTAAATTTTTGAGGGAAGGAGGATGATCCTCAAATTTGAGGAAAAAAAAAAGAAAATTCTCAAATTTGAGGATCCACTATTCATGACTATTAAGCTTAATTAACTTACCATATTTTCTAATTTATAATTATAATTATAAATAATAAAATAATTATTCTATTTAAATAGGGCGCGACTATCCGTACCCCATGACCTACTAAAAATACACACACACACAAATTTGAAATTCCTATCCTACCCTCCCCCTCTCCCTCTCCCTGCTCCCCTCCCCTCCCCCCCCCCCCGCTCCCCTCCCGACCCCTCCTCCTCTTCCTCCTTCCGACCCTCCTCTTCCCGACCCCTCCTCCTCCTCCTCCTCCCCCCCCCCCCCTCCTCCTCCAGGGTCGGAGGTCCGGAGGGTCGAAGAAGGAGGAGGAGGAGGGGGGGCGGGGAATGGGGGGTAGGATATAAATTTCAATATTTTTTTTATTTGCTTAGTAGGTCATGGGGTGCGGATAATCGTGCCCATTGAAATATTCTTGTTTAGATCTTGAAATAGAATCAAATATTGAATATATTTGTTATTAGTAATTTTTTAGTAGATTTATTTGATTAATAAAATAATATTTAAATAATTTAGCAGAAATTAATAGAACAACATCAAACTTTCTAAAGTTAAAATACATTTACTTAAAAAACATAAACAAGTACATCAAAATTTAAAATAATGCAACCAACAACAACATTGAAATTAAAAGCCTAAACGATACAACATTGAAATTAAAAATGCTTAAAGTAATACAACGACATTCAAATTAAAACAGCTTAAGACACTTTTAGAACGGTGGTAAATCATCCTCATTTCCATCGTATTCTCCTTGAAAGGAGCCAAATCTACTACCATGTCCTCTTGGTGCTTGATAGTTCAAATTTTATTTGTAATGTCATCGAGCTCCTTATCTTCATCAGATGAGCTAGATGAAGATTGTAGATGCGATGGACCGGCTCTATAGTTCATTGTTGAAGAAAGATGGTATGAAAATAATGGAAAAAAAAATTGGATGAGGAAGTGGATGGTGAAATGAGTGGTCATATGCATCATATTTATAGAAAAAAAAAGTGAGTGGATTGGAGTTGTGTAAATAATATAAAATAATATAAATAATATAAAATAAAATAATATTATTTTGGTAAATAATACTAATAATATAATATTAATGTATATGATTATATTAAATCGTTGTGAAGAAATAAATTTTGTAGAAATAAATAATGGCTCGAGTAGGAGTTTTTGAAAAGCTGAGAAACGAAAACTGGAATTGTGTTATTATTTGAGGATTGATGGGTTGGAGATGAAATTTTTTGAGGATAGCATAATATGGGAATATTCCATTTGGAGTCCTCAAATTGAAAATTTCTTTGAGGACAGGTTGGAGATGGCCTTAGCAGGAGAAAACGTACTGTACTAATCTTGAAATGTGAAGAATCAGTCACTTGGATGCTGAGGTCACTGAGGTTACTGGACCAGAGTACACTGCTCCCTTTAGCCATCATCTTTGTACGATCAAAACAAATTACCTGAATAATTTTTCTAGTGACAAACTTGTAAATTAAGAAAAATGCTAAGTTACAACCAAATGTTTACAACCTTCTTACAACCTCTCTTTTCCACCCCTTACACATGGGTCCTATCGGGTCCCACCTTCCCTCTCACCCCCTGCTATATGGGCTCCATCCAACTCTCCACTTTTCCCTTTCTCCAGTCGAAGTTCGACACGTGACGGTTGTAAGAAAATTGTAAATATTTGGTTGTAGGAATAGCAAAGCTCGTAAATTAAAGGCTATTTGTAAGACCAAAGGCTATTTATTTAGATTTTTATTTAATTTACCACGGGCAACCCGGACTGTCCTGAACCGGCCCGGCCGAGTTTGCTGTTTCCCCGCGTTCGAACCCGGACTGGGTTGTTTTCGTTTTTTTGTTCCGGGCCGGTCCGATTCGTCAGCTTCTTCGGTGAAGCTCGTGCCGATCAAGTCGTCAAATTTGGTCAACTCTGGATCCGACCGACCCGGCCCGGTCCAATGAACTCCTTGGCCCATTGGAAGAGCAGACGTCTGTATTTATTACAGGTGCAATCCCGAAAAGAAAAGGAACGGTGGCTGGGGATTCCCATGACGTCATCTGGAAACGTTTCTTCCCTCTGAAGAAAGAAACAAAGAGAGAGAGAGAGAGGAGAGAGAGAGAGAGACAAAAGAAGGAGGAGGACTGGAGGAGAGATGGAATCTCCACCGTCGAATGACGTGTGCTCGGTCTGCCACGACAGCTTCACGCTTCCTTGCCAGGCCAACTGCTCCCATTGGTTCTGTGGTGATTTTACAGAAACCCTAATTTTTTTTTTTTTTGGGAATTCTAGGTGAAGATATTGATTGATTGTCGTTGATTTTGTTTCGATTGGTTGATTTTATTTAGATTAATTTGCTTTGATCAAATAAGTGCCGGACACGGCAAAGAGGACACGTGACTGGTTTTGGCGTGTCATAGTGTTTTTTTGGAGGATAAATCCAATTCGATCGGATGCGACACAGTAACGGACACGGTACTTGTGCATCTTCTATCCATTTTATTGGAGTGTGTATCTTACACGACACAACACGGACATAGATATTGAGATTTCAGTACGTATCCGACACGACTAGACACGGAGACCGGGGATCCGATATGTCCGACACGACTAGACACGGAGACCGGGGATCCGATATGTCCGACACGACGTGACAGCGCTGAATTTTTGTGTTGTCCATGCTTTTCCTGGCAACCGACTCTCAGCTTTCCTTCTCATTGACTATTATTTTACCCTCTTTTTTCGTGGCTACACTGCATGAGACGGCACGACATGGACACGGATACGACACCTACTTGAGAAAAACTCGAGTGCTAGATCTAGTGTTGGTTGTTTTGCTGCAATTATTGGTTTTCTTTATTTAACGTTGTATTTTCTTTTGGATTGCTCAATTTTCTTGGAGGAACTGAATGGTTTTTTTCGATTAGTTAGTTCTTATGGTCAGGATCACTGTGCTTTTTATGTACTGTGATTTGAATTCTTGATACCAATTAGGACACATCATCTTATTTTTGTTGCATGGAGACAAATATGACACAATACATGTTGGACAAGGCAACATGAGATAAAACCCAATTTTGGCATGTCCCATTTCGTCTTTGTCATATCCAATACCTGCTCGACGGCATGCTAGGGACAAGAACCAAAATTTTGGAGTTCTGTACTTCCTAGCATTCGACTTAATTTTTTTTTCCACTGCCAACTGTATTACCCTTTTTCCATGGATACTGTATGATCCATTTATATTCTTTTAATATCTATTTACAGTTTTAGTTGTTGGTCAGCGCATTGTAGTTGTGAAGAAATCAGCACCTTAGCCACAAGCCAAAAGTTGGATTCTGGAAATTATGAGGGCTGAATAGGAACCTGAACTCAGAAACTACTGCTAGCGATATATGCACTTGATGGTCTACTTGTGCCATAGTGCCATGTTATGGTTAAGGTTTATTAAACCGATTTGATTATGAAACTACTCATGCAAGTAGCAACAAATTTGTAGATTTATAGAATATTCCTCGAGACCATCAAACTTTCCTTGGATAAAGTGTAGGAGGAAGGAACTGAATTTCACAACACACACAAAACATGTTTTATGAGGACATCCTGCTTTGGCTTTGACAACATTTAGAGTTATAGAATCGGAAGTGGCAGAAGATAATTATAGTCGGTGGAAAGAAAATTTAGTTGGATTCTCACCTGCTATAATCTACTTATTTGGATTATGCCATTTTGATGTAGTTACTTGGAAGGATCCAGTGTTATTGTGCATGGCCAAAAAAAAATAATAGCTGATTTTTAGCATGAAAATTTCAGTTTCTTTAAACATGGTGTACGAACTATCTGGTCACACTATGGGGAGGACATGTGCTTTATGTATTAAAAAAGACACGAGTTCACTTGAAAATTGACATCTCCGATTGAAGTTAGGAATCTATTTGAAGAAAGCTATAACAAACAAGTTGCACTTCTCTAAATATCATCATGTTTAAGTGACCCTTAATCCATGACACGTGTATAGAAGTCGAGAAAGCATTTAAAAACTTTAGTTTTGTGAATGAAGCCATTACCTGCTAGGCTGAACAATATCCGACAAGTTGAGAATTTAAATTTGTTTCTTAGATTATCTTAATCTTTAAATAACTTTCTCTTGCAAGACATTATCAAACAATTAAAGGTATACCAAGGGATTATGGTGATTATTAGCTCAAGCTAGGGCTGTACATTTGTAACTTAAGTGACCGATGAACAATTTTCAACTGAACTGATTTATTCGGTTATGTAAATTATATAGCCGAATCCGACCTACATAACCGAATGGTTCGGTTAATCGACTAGGCGTTTCGGTTGGTCAGTTATTTCGGTTAAAAGCAATAGGTACTTTCGCTCAATTAAGGACACAATATTAACATTTTTTGGGCGGGGCTCTAAAAGTAAGAATATTCAAATTTAGCTCAATAGGACTATTATAACACAACATTTGGAGTTTAGTTATATTGAATCTAAAAATCTGATGACATTCACAAATGTTATCCGATGAGCTAACCCATATATAACATTCGAGAAAATTCTTACCAATTTCTAGATCAAGATTGAGTTTTTTAGTCTAAATATTAGTATTAACCCATGTGTATATTGACCTACTAACCCATGTATATATTTAAACCATTAATCCAAGTCTATATCTCACCCATTAATCCATTTGTATATAATAAACCATAATCCATATTTTTGGTGTGGAAAATTTACTAAAACATATATAAGAGTCGGTTAAATCGGTAAACTAAAGAGGAAGTCATAAACGGTAACTGACACTAGAATTATTTGGAATCATAACTGAATCTTCCAAGTTTGTTAGGCCAAACCGAACAAACGCTAGTCGGTTAACCAATCTTGAACAACCCTAGCCCAAGCAAACAAAACTACTGCACTATCTCTTGGATGTGATAAAGCTTTTGTAGGGGTGATGATGGAAAGAAGTGGGTGAGTATGATCCTGAAGTGAACCTACTAGAACAGTACCTGGATCTTAGCCTCGTTCCTGCAAAATGGTGAATGAGAGTGTATACATGTTACCATATTTTTAGGTCTTTTATATGGAGGAGAGGGTAAATTAGTAACTGTGAAAGGCGGGAATAAAGTAAGATTAAGTAGTATGAATGAATGAACATATTTCAATGCGAAAGATTTCTACTTCCCCTATTTAACACAACAAAAAGTTTGGATTGGACCTTTTCAAACAGAACATCAATCTGATTTTGAGTTCGGGTTGGAGTTCCGAGTCACATGTTTTACTTTCCCAGAAAATGGGCCACAATTTTATATGCTTGGTTGGCTTTTGTAAGTTTACTCGGTTGTTTGGGTTGAAAGGTTGGTGGACCACACACACATGGGATACATATCATTGACGAGGTAGAGACTTAGACGACTGAGTTAAGATGTTGGGTTTGACTTCGTTTGATGGTTCTATTAGTCGGTGAACATATTCTTTCGAAGAGGCTCCCTTAGAAGTAAGGTTTGCAATATCGTTCAATATCAATATGTGTCGGATGTATTGTGTCGGTTTTTGGCATGTACTAATCCAATATTGACCCCTGCTGATACTGACATTGTGTCTCTTTCTTTTTTGGGAAATTCAAGAAGTAAAAATCTTCAAATGAGAAGCATGGAAAAACCATTTTCTTCATAATGATATGAGCGTGCAAGAGATCGACATGTTATGGTGTGTCAATAAGATTTCTTACTGACGCATTGCAACTATTATTGTTTGTTGGATTTGTATATCTATAAGTTCAAATATTCATCCATGATATTATTCCATTCAAAACCATCTATTGCAACTGTGCTTTGTGTAAAAGCAAGGGAAAAACAGTAGTATCTATTTTGTGTGGACAATTCTTTGATATTGAATTTTATTACGTTGACAATTAATGAGAAACAATACATAGAATTAAGCTAATAAAATCAGGGTAATTGGTTTAGAGAGAAACATTTGGCAAAATTTGGTATAGGGATATAAGTCGCTAGTCGGTCTTGCGCATTCCTTGAAAAATAATAATTAAGGTCCGTTTTTGTAAAATGCAACAGTTGGATTTTGCAAAAAAGGAGAAGTATTTTTTTTAATACTATGTTTATATTGGTTATATTAATACCATGTTGTTAGCTTTTAAAACTGTATTTTTCTCTTAAAACAAAAGCAGAAACACTGTAGTAGAAACACTGTATTGTCCACTCAGCTATAGGCTTTGCTAAATCTCAATCAATCATTACACACATGACTCTACAGCTGCAGCAGCATGCGAAGACTAAATATACATATTTACTATCTGTCTTTTTGTAGCATTTTTGTGTAAATATATACAATCATCTGACAACTGATGAATCATTCATTGTTTAGGCACAAATGTCCCTATGTTTAGTCTTGTTTTCAATAGCCCTTAGTGAGTGATATAAGTCCTCTTATTGTAAACTAGTCACGTTCATGTGCGTTGCACGTACAAAAAGAAAAAAATACTTTGCATTTACTAAAAAATAAGGTAAGAATTTAAATTATAGTAAAATAATTAAAATATGATTTAAATCTATACTACTATATAATGATAAAAGTTGAGCTTCACCGTGAAACTTTTCTTTCCAAATATACGCTTGCATATGTTTATTAATTAAAATTATTAATTAAAGTTAATAAGGGCAGCTAGGTAATTACGGGAGGTGTTCTTTGATCGTCATAAATAGTCTTGCATGATATATTAATAATAATAAATTTAGAATAGTTAAATTAGTTGTCTTTTAGTCTTCCTGAGTAGTCTTAATAAAGATCAGAATAATTATAACAATATTTAATAATAATCTATAAAATACGTGCAACGCACGTGCATATATACTAGTATATTTTAATTAGGATTTGTTTATAGACTTGTTTTTAGAACTTTTCATATATATGGTTTAAATATAATTTGAATATTGAATATACTTTAATTAGGATTTTCTTTTATAGATATGTTTATAGGCTTTGGATATATTTTCAGGTAGTTAGAAAGATTTTAGGATTTTTTTTTTACTTAGGTGAGGATATACATACGCGAAGGATCCTAGAAATTCTTTTTTCTCTTAATTACGTGATAAATAGACATACGGGCTTAGACGGCTCATTTTGAGTCGTTTTCAAGCCCTTTATAATAGTAGAAGATATATACAATCGTCTTTTTTGTAATTTTTTTCATGCTTAAAAGCTGTCCAAGAGGTGCAGAAATTAATGTTCTGAGAACTGGAGTCTAGTTTTAACCAACCAAGAGACTAAATTTTTATCATTAATGCTATAAATAAACTCGAAAATAAATAAAAGTTTTATGAATAAGGACATCTGAAATGTCTAATTTTTCCAAACGTTCAAATAAAATGATACACGTATGAAGTTTAAAAAAAATGATACTAGTCATGCACCCTAGACATACATATCTAAATAAATAAGTTGTGTCCTCTAGCAAGTCGTATGTAATCCCTACGAGCACCTTGTCTGAGATGTGGTCACTCTCTCCTTTTCGCCGTATCCTTTGTAGGTGCATATGAACCATTATCCTCCTGCGAGTCCTCCTCCTGTGTGGCTCCCGGCCCTTATGGAGTTGTTAATATTTGCGTATAGTACTCTATATCAAAGTCCTCGTACATTGAAGTGCCTGTACTACCTTGGCGCGGAGTGCCCTCGCCAGCATGTCGAAAAGTCCGTGAACCACCCTGACATGGTGTCCTCGTAAGAGTCTGCCTAGCACTACATGAGCGTTGCTATCTCTGACTAACACTGCTTGCATGTCACGTCTTGCTCCTAAATAATTGGATACGAGAATGTGAGTACATCTAGCATACGCCATGACATCGACGATTGTATGTTGTATATATCTCAATATCTCATGTCAAATGTATTATCCACACACACACTCACACACACACACACACACACACACACACACATATATATATATATATATAATATATATATATATCGAGATCTATAGAGTAGAGCGACTGAAAGCATACGAATAATAGCTCTGAATTTCAGACTATCAACATGAAGATAAGATAACTAATCTTGATTCCAACTACAAGCTCCATGGATTAGAGTAAGAGTCGTCTAAGATGTCAACGTTATCCAGTCATGATTGTAGCAAAGTATAGTTACAACTATAAAGTTACTTAGGACAATATAAATCTATGATGATATCACATATAAGAAATATTATTATAGATGACATGTAATAAATCAGTAACAAATATGAATTGGAATCATGGTATATACAAATGACATGTACAAGAAAGACTAATAGCATATGGAAGAGTAACTGTAACCTAGTAACAATACCACCAAGTAACTTGTGTGATTTATTATACTACTTTAGGCACGTAGACGGTTGGGGGTAAAGTACTACGCGTCGATACATGTGTTGTATGACGGCTATCGTTCAAGATTGAACAAAATGGTATAACCTGAGTTGAACTACATGCCTACTAAAGTACTCTCCGCCCAACTCTGTCTCATATGCAAGACATGATAATAATAGATGAAATTAATCATATATTACGATAAGAGCCAGATTCAGAATCAAGCAAAACTCACTCTCACGTGTACAAGTCATAGTGTTACAAACAAGTATCAGGAACTATAAGTATGTTCTGTATGATAGTATTTATACTATAAAGGTAAGAATAAGCGTAATGTACTTGCCTGATGATCGTGATTGGATGAAAGCATAATATGAAGTGAAATACAACTACGAACTGTCAATGGACTAATCATGATCTGTGGTCTACTAGCCATCATCGATCCCATGACAACATCAACATCAACATCGAAGCCTACAAACAACCACAAGGTCACAACACACAAACACAATCAAATTAGATGTTTATGATAGGTAGGTGCGTTGCTTGCTAAACGAGTTACTAGGTTGCTTGCAAAATGATTTTCCTAGACTGTCTTTTATTCGACAAGTTAACTCTAATTAATCTAATCAATTATAAAATGATTTATTCAACTAAAGCAAGAATTTTGGGGTTTTACCTTGAAGGTTGGGATCAGAACGATCGTGGCACACAAAACAATGCAAGGATGATTGACCAAAACTCAATGGTATCTGTAGATAGGAAATAATGAATAGATCTATTAATCATGAGAGACTACATATATATAGGAGAGGCTAGCGTCTCTCATTTTGTTCTAAGCAATGTGGGACTAATGCCCACTAACTAATAGTTCTAATATAACACTTAACACCCTCTCTCAAGCTGGAGCATAGATATCAACCATGCCCAGCTTGTTACATAGAAAATTGAACCCGAGGATCCAAAAGAGGCTTTGTGAAGATATCAACTATCTGGTAGCCGGTCCTCACATGTTAAAATTTTATCACTCCCTTTGTATACTCATCACGAACAAAGTGGATATCAATTTCAATATGCTTCGTCCGTTCGTAAAATAGGGGGTTGGTGGCAATATGAATAGAAGATTGATTATCACACTATAGATCTGCTGCTTGAGATCCTGCGTCTTCTCCCAGTTCTTGTAAAAGATGCTTCATATATAATAGCTCTGATGTGCCATGAGTAATGACTTGATATACTGTTTCTGAGCTTGAGCGTGCTATCATACTTTGTTTCTTGCTCTTCCATGACAATAGATTTTCGCTAATAAATACCGAGTAGCCAGATGTAGATCGTATATCTGTCAGGCTTGCTCTCCAGTCAGCATCAGTAAAACACTTAATACGAGTGTGTCCATGATTCTCCATCCGAATTTTTTTCTGAATTCTTGACTAGATAACACAGGATTCTGAGAACTGCCTGCCAGTGTGGAACTCTTGGAGAAGCCATAAATCTACTTGTAACACTCACTGCGAAAGAAATGTCCGGGCGAGTCATGACCGCTAAGTAGTTGAGTTTTCCAACTACTCGACGATACTGATCTGGATTGGTCATCAGGATCCCTTCGTCTGGAAGTAACTTTGCCCCTGAATCCATAGGTGAGGTTGTTTCCTTGGCTTGCATCATGCCTGCATTGTTTAGTATGTCCAACACATGCTCTCTGGGATATTACAATATCCCGCTTACTCTTAACCTCAATGTCCAAGAAGTAGTTCGAGGATCCCATATCCTTTGTTTGAAATTGTTCTGCAATACCCTGACTATCTTCTCTCGTGATTATAATATCATCAACATAGACACAAAGTAGTATCCTTGTCACGTCCCAGAACCAGAATACTGGAGAGCGGGGGAATGACTCAGCCAGCTACCTATTACGGGTAGATGAATACCGTATAATACGATCAATGCTGTCTAACCAGACGAGGGGGTGCATACTACTATGGTCACTTCACATCTATTGTCTCAATCATTCGAACAAGGAACAGAAATAGAGAACATGTAAGATAAAGCAGTAAGGCGTCCCAAACGTTCTGTCAAAATGTTCTTGATATCTGGCTTTACAAAATATAGCCAGATTGATGTAGCAAAAGTATACACAATTGTTATCAGCTGCAGCCTGACTTAGTTACAATTATGTAAAAGTAGGTACAAGACGATCCGACTAACATGTCGGTGCCAAACGACAAAGTATAAAGTAAATAACAAAACGAGCGGTGAAGTAAGGAACCCACTCGAGTCCTCCTGCGATCATCCCTCTAGTATTGACCATCTTGGAGGTGGAAGTAAGCTGAGTCCTCGGGGACCGGCTCTAAATCTGGCCATGCAAAACCAGAGAGTTAGACCTCTAATAGCAAGTACCGCAAGGAAGCACGATATGAGGAGTAAAACCAGTAAAAAGAGAATATGATAATAGATCTCTGCTATCTACTAGGATTCTCATAACATCACAACACTTCGAACCAACCTCCCAACCAAACAAGGACAGAAGTTGGCCCGTCATGTCATGACATTCTGATCATCTCAGTTAGGTAACAGAGTAGGTATAGTACACAAACAAATCAATTTAACGGCCATGCAACTACTACGGCTTGCTACTGTGAGTTCCAAGTTATCCTGGAATTGTGCAATAGAGGATTCCTCAGTTCTTACTATGTGCAAGCAAGGCTAGTTTACCCAGTCAATCAATTGCGCCAATCATGAATTAGACGAGTCCCAGCAGGACGTCCGTCATCAATATACAATATACAATAGATAATATAACCAGATACCGCTCCCTGCCCGTGTGACAGATTTGCAGTATCTGTGGGGACCAGCCGGCCTGTCGGGCACTACTAGTCCCAAGAGGGCTACCATGTAAGAACTCGGAAATCCATTCTCTCCATGCAATCATTATTTTATTTAACTTAATAGTCTCTACGTTAAGTGAAATCCCATGCCGTGGATCATGGTCATTCGAATGAGTACTTTCGTACGGGACACGATATGCACAACTCTACAACGATACCAGTGCGGTTAGGTTGTAGGTCTTACATAGCGTAATGCAACAATCAAAACTAACCACGGAGTAACCATGCCTTGACCATAAAGTACACATGCTGTTTTTGTAAGATAAATAGATAAATACTAAATAAATAAATAATTAATTAATTTGAAGCCTGTATGTGCCTGTATGCCAATATTCGAGATTAGCCAGTCGATTGTAATAGTTCATAGTTAATATGAACGTGTCTCATTCATTCATTTCAATAAGACGACTAGCCAGTCTTTCAGTTCCAACTAGGAACGCATGATCAACTGTTAATTTAGGATGACAATTCCTGTCAATCAATGTCAACTAAAGTTAAACAAATGCCAAGGCAACAATTAATATCATGCTAATAATTAATGCTAATAAATATCAAACAATCAATGTCAATTTGAAGCAAGGATCAGGCGAAAAGACATTGGGGTCAGAGTCATGCGGCTCACGAAACTGGGGTCTCATGCGGCCGGAACAGAATAGTCTCATGCGGCCAACTAAGTCATGCAGTGCCATGCGGCTGAGAAGAGTCAGCGCCATGCGGCTGGGAATGATCGGCGTTATGCGGCTAGATGACATGCAGTGATGCGGCTAAGACAGTTCACATGCGGCTGCGGGAATGACCCTCATGCGGTTCGGGTTTTGAATTTATGCGGCTGCACGCAGCACGCGCCCATGCGGCTGAAAAATATCTCATGCGGCTGAAAAGGTGCGAGCCTATATGCGGCTAAGGAGACTTATGCGGCCAGATAGGACTCGGGTCCTTTATGCGGCCATGATATAATACTCATGCGGATGAAAAGGTCCATGCGGCCTGATAGCTTTATGCGGCCAAAACTGCCATGCGGCTGATTGATTAAGTCATGCGGCTAACTGATTAAGCCTAAGCTTATGGGGCTACGAAATCTCATGCGGCCCGGATAACTTGCCGCATGAAGAAGACTCATGCGGTCAAGCACTACCATGCGGCCAGGGTCTGTTCTTCTTCTCCGAATTTCTAAGGACAGAACTTTGGAAACCATTGCTTCCAAGCTCTCTAATCCCTTCATTCTAAGCCCAAATCTGAACTTCCATAGGTCAAAATGGGGTAGAACGAAATTCTCTACAACATGGAACCATCAAAACTTGGAGATAACAAAATTTACTAGATCAAAACCTAAGAAATCCGAAAATGTAACAAACTTAGATCTACAATAAAGAAGCCATGGAAATCGAAAATGCCAAGTACTAAAGAGACTTAAAATCAAATGGAAGATGATGGAACAATAAAAATGGGGATCCATCAAGAAGCAAGTTGGCACTTGCCTAGACCTCTTAGGTTGGTGAAAGAGTTATGAGGAAGAAGAAGAGTAATGGTGAAGTAATAAAGAGAGAGAAAGGGGATGGGCTTTAAATGGAAGGGGTGGTGGTAGGTGGGGGTTTGGTTCGGTTTATGATGAACCAACTAAGCTAAACCAAGCCAAACCGAACCCAAAGCAAAGCAGAAAGTAAAAATACATAATTAAAATTGCAGGAAATAAGATGCGGAAATAAAGTTGCAGAAAATTAATTAACATGAAATTAAAGGGGTTTAACTACAGAACAATACATGATAAATATTAAATAAATATATTAAAGCAGTACATGCATTAAAATACGTATTCTGGGAACGGGAAGTGACATCTCTACCCTCCTTAGAAAAATTCTGTCCTCGGAATTTCAAATCCAAGCAGGATAGGAAATCAAAACTAAGCTAACCTAGGTACAAGAAACTTGAGCAAGCAATCATTCTTCAATGTTTAACTAGCAGATTATGGTATTGTCTTATTAGTTTCCTTCATTTGCATTGCCAGGAAACTGTATACTGCGGGTGTGGCATCATGGATCTGCACTTCAGCCATGCAAGTGTCCAATATGTCGTCGCTTTATTACTTTACTCATACCTAGTGAGAATGCAGAATATCAACTCCATGATAATGAAGCTAGTCAAGTAAAGGAAAACATAGCAAAGTACAATCGTCTGTTTGGTGGTGGTTCACGCAGTCTCATGCAGGTATATATTCTCCAATTGGGTCCCTTGGGCTGAATTTCCTATATGTGGTCTGTCAAAGTGTTGATTGCTCTGAACAAGATTTGTATCAAATGTCCATCTATTGTCAATTGTACATAAATAGTTTTGTTATAAAATGTGTCTTTGCATTCTATCAATTCTCTAAACTTAGGAATAAGCTTTGAAATTGTTGACTCTTGGCATGTTTACAGTTCAACATTGCAGAAAGAAGCACTTGCATACAAAATTTTAGGACATCTTTTTTAGGACATCAGTCCCTCAACTAGGAATAAGCTTTTGAAATTGTTGACTCTTGGCATGTTTACAGTTCAACATTGCAGAAAGAAGCACTTGCATACAAAATTTTAGGACATCAGTCCCTCAACTAGGAATAAGCTTTTGAAATTGTTGACTCTTGGCATGTCTAGAGCATAGTTTGCAGTATTAGCCGATACCGATCCGATATGGCCGATACCGATACGATTTGACATGTTCCAATCCGATACCAACTAGATAATGGCCAATATCGACGTTTGGGATCTCTTTTCTAGCCAATCCAGCAAAGAAAATTGAACGAAAAAGACCAATCATCATGGGTGTAAAAGTATAGTAAGGTTGTAAAAGCATGTAACAGAAGAAAACTTATTTATCGTAGGTAAACTAATCGGAATGATGACTATCATTCATTTCAAAACTACTAAGAAACGGCATAGGAATTACTTAAAACTATGCTTAAATGTATACATTATTTTTTCTAAAATTGTAATTATTTATTAATAATTATTTGTTTTCTGATACTAAAAAAATTAGATACTCCGATCCAAAACTGCGATACTCCGGATACCACATTTTTCGATACTCATGGGAATGATCCGATACCGATTCCAATATCGATAGTGCAAACCTTGGTCTACAATTCAACACTGCAGAAAGAACCACTTGCACACACAGAGTTCAACAGAAGCTAAATCGACCACCTAGCATTTGCCGGTAACTCTCGTAGAATATTCGAGAGGAAATGGGAAAGGTACTCTTTTACTCGTGTAAGGCTGGTGACCTAGTCTTCTCTATCAGGAATTCCTTAGGTTTACTATTGACAAGCGTCAGCTCTAGGCGCTCTTTAGTGAAGTCCCTCCTTCCTCATATCCATTTCATCAAAGAAGGATAGAGGAGGCACACTTACTAACACTTACTACTCTGATTGGGCGTGTGCTAGGAAAAAGTAGTAGCTAAAAGAAAGCTAAAAGGTAGTGACGAAGAAGTCATGGAGGATAATATAGATTGAAAAAGAGGAAATCCAGTCTACTATGATCCCACCAAGCATATTGGGGTTGACTGTTGCTTTATTCAGGACAAGGTTAAGCTTCTTAAGGAAATCCAGTCTTCCTGGCCATATAGTCACAGTAAGGAAGCTGTCACTTGAACTAGCTTATCTTAATTGGATTAATACAAGAAACATTGGAAAGGCTTGGACTAGACAGTGACTAATCTAAGAAACATAGATTATTGCCATGTTTAACATCTTCTGCAAATTGTTCAGTAAGTTTTTAGTTTGTTCTAAAGGAAAAATAACAGATTGAAAAACACTGATCACATTTTAGATTGTTGTAGAAGTTGTTCCTAACCTCACTTCCCCCTCATGAAACATGTGGTTCCTTGTCTAACTATTGGTTCTTGGTATCAAATCTCTCAACTATTTTGTTGGCTAAGAGAGAATACAGATAAAGAGGCAGGACACAAATTTCAAGAGTGTATTCTTTGTACTTCCATTAATATAATCTCATTTGAAAATACAACTACAGATAAAGACTTGTTTCATGTCCAAGCCAATACAATAATCCTGTTTGAATGAGCTAGAAAAGATACTAGTTTTGATGTAAAATTATGGGGTGTCTGTGTGTATCCTTTGTACTTTCCGTTATTATAATCTCATTTGAATTTATCGGTCAAGTCTGCACCGGGAAAGTTAGATCTCTTTTTCTTGGAATGTGAGTTTGCTCATTGACACCACTTATCCTCATTAGAATCAACATTTAATTCGGCATATGGTGATGCATTTCCATAGTTACGGCTTGCTGAGTCTTAATGGAAATAAGCTTCAATATTCTCTGATACACGGATGATTTCCTCATGTTATGAACAATTTACTGTCTTCCCATTTCTAATCTTAGAACTCAAGCGAGTCCTTTGCTTGTATAGCATTTGCCTTGTATAGCATTATACATCCATATATTGTAAACGGGGTCTGTCTTCCCTTTTATTGAGTTTATATCGTTTGTAGCTTCTTTGGTTCGATCCATTATGATGTGGGAAATCATAATCTAATGGCTCAAACACATTACTACCTAATATCTGAAGTCATTTAATTCTAAGATATTTTGTTGAAGTGCATCTTACTATAATTTCTTGACTTACTGATTCTAATTCTTGACTCATCAACTTGATCATGAGTGAACTAACCTGTTCTGCGTCACTGTGCATCTTCTATATTTTTTCTGGGAAGGGTCTTAGGATATGGGGGTATTGTTTGATACTTGAATAACGTTGTTTTACCTCTTTTGTGTACATTACATTATTTCCTCTGTAGCTGGCGAAGGCTGTAGTTGGAGAAGGATTACTTTAACAGATTTGCCATTTGTTCCATCTTTCCTGATACCTTTAGTAGTATACAATCATAGAGAGCTTATTTGCATTTCTCTTCTTATCCAATCACCTATCCATTATGTAAAGTTCTTGTCCGAACTTGTACTATTCATCTATCTACTCGTAAGTTCTTCATGCCATGATCATCTTTTCTCTGTTCAGATGTCTTGTAGTTGAATGTTGATGTGACTTACATATCTATATGAATTTTCATTGTGTTTTCTCTTATGATGTAAAATCATGATTTTTAATACGGTGTCTTTTATAGCTTTACTTTTGCATATTCCCTCTCCCAGTCATCACCAATGGAGTTTAACTGTTTACAATATATTTCTTTTCACAGAGGGTATGGGACCTTCCATTTTTTATTCGGAGGTTGTTACGAGAACTTATGGATCCGCAGAGGTCACTCCCTCTTGTTATCAGGGCTCGGATGATGTTTGCAGTAAGTTCAGTGGAAAAATAATTTTGATGTTTACATAGCTCACTGCCTATTAGATCTCACACATAGTAAAGGGGCAATTTTTGATCTCACACACAGTAAAAGGGTGATATCCATTTAAAAATCAAGTTACCCGGGGTGGGGGGGTGGTGGTGGTGGTGGGGAGTTGAGGGTTCCCACCTCTATAGTGGAGGGGGTTACCTGCAGTCTAGCCTTATTTGTTAACAAGTTTCTGGAAGGAAAACACTAGAGAATTTTAGAGTTGTGTCTCAAGGATTCTCAAGCTAAATATCCTTGCATTTGGGTTCTTAGTTCTGACTGGAATATCATATAATCTAGTTGACTATTGTTTCTCATGTGGCTCTATATCACCTTTTACTTTAAGATATTGTTATGGACCTTATGGTTGCCTCTTCTTGGCAACAAACTTAGATTTGTCAATTAGGCATTCTTGTTTGACCCATATCTTGGGGCGGTGGACTACACGGAAAAGAGCACCCCAAGTTGAGGCACACCACATTGGGCCTGACCATATGACTTAAAAAGGAAAACCCCTTATTTAGTCAGAGATCAGCCTCATTTATTAATGCCTGAACATATCTCCCATACTACCTGATGTGGGCTTAAACATTGCCTTCTCTAAACCAAATGGATGCGAATTGTGAGACACCAAAAGTTTGTTGTGATGCAGAAGAGTTGCAATCATACTGTAAATAATTAGGATGTTTGGACCCTCACAAAACTCTTTGGTGCCAACTGTTGTAAAGACATCCAATATTTTACCGATGATCTTTGGTAGACAAATTGTTGCATACTATAATTAAACATTCATGTTGGTAAAGCGATGATTTGGTTCCTTTTTTCTCTCCGCGTGTGAAACTGTCACGTCATCCTATCTGCAGATGATACTTAGCGTAGTCTATGTACTGAGCCCAGTTGACATTCTTCCGGAAGGTATGTAACACTGTGACTGTATCTTTGGACATTATTTTTTGTGCACCTGACTGGACCCTGTTTTATTAACATCTTGCTTTGTTTACACAGCAATCTTGGGGATTGTGGGCTTTCTAGATGATATCCTCATAGTGCTCATTGTCTTCCTCCACATTGCTGCTGTATATCGGTCTATACTTCTTTTCCGGCACGGTGGTCATTCTTGAAGGGTTAGCACTCTTCTTGCTCTCCTCCAATGCTTCTGGAAGATGTGTTCTGTAGATCCCTTTTCATGTGTCTATGGTTTTAAATCCAAATCCATCAAATTCAGCGAGTTGAGATGTAGAAAAAGTAGTGTACTTTTTGGATTGACTCGTACTTTCCTGAGTTAGCCTTTACTCATATCATGGAGATTACTTTCCGTTTTGACATCTTCATTGGTGTTATTATATTGTAATTTGTAAATGTGCGTATAAAACACTTACGTTTTTTCTAGTGCTCTTATTTGATTTGTTTTTAGGAAGGTGGATATATTTTTCGTATGCAGCAATTTTTTTATTATCATTTAGTATTCTTATCTCAAGCTGTTTTTAGTATTGCTGCTGTATAAGTTCGCATGCCTAACCCCTCGTTCAGCATGCAAGACAACAGTGTCGGCCCTGGGATAAGTTTGACAAAATTTCGGTCTTAGTCAACCCCCCACCGACGGGTATAGTACCAGAACTCTCTGCTCAAAACTTACTAAAGAGTTATCCGAACAAACAATCGCTGCCTTCTTGTATCCGACTTAAATTTGCTCTTTGGTTTCCCAGCCTAGAAATTAAGGCCTGTAATTCGGGTCGTTCAAGGATCATTATATGGAAGAAGTCTCGTTGCTTTTTTCTCTCCAACTCCCAGGCCATTTGTTTTTTTTTTTTTAGGACCGACCTAGTCCAAATCCAACTTAAAGTTATATCTTTTCAATAGAGATAAAGTGCAAACAAAATTAGCTCCGGCTAAGACAACCAAACCGCTCGGGCTGGCCTTGGAGTCTACTGTGTGTAGTGGTAGAGACAGGGCCGGCCTGGAGGGTTGAGTTGTCCTATCTTGGAGCTAATTTTGGTTGTCCCATGATCCTTATTGTCACATGGTCCTGGCCTTTGGTGGGATCATGTTGAGCCTAGGAGGATTGTCCTAGCAGAGGGGGTTGTCCAAGCCTCAAGGCTTGTCCGGCTTATCCCAGGACCGGCCCTAGGTAGAGAAGAGGCATGCGATAGAGGAGGTCAGGTGATTGAGTCCTCGTAGGTAGGGGTGAGCATTCGGTTTATTCGGTTCCAACCAAACCGAATAACCGAAAACCGAATTGGACCGAAACCGAATAAGCAAAACCGAACCGAAATATATAAACTAAAATTTTTTATTCGGTTTTCGATTTTGGACCGAAACTGAAATCGAATAAGAAAATTTAGTCTTTTCAAAACCAAAACCGAACCGATTTTTTTTAAAACCGAACCGAATCTCTTATTCGGTTCGATTCGATTCGATTTTCGGTTCAAAACCGAATAATGCTCACTCCTACCCGTAGGGGAGTTGACGGCTCAAACACCTTGCATTAATTGCTCATGGACAAAACTAATTAAGAAAAACCAACTCCTAGGCAGGTGATCTAATTAAGAAAAACCAACTCCTAGGCAGGTGATCTAATTAAGAAAAACCAAGTCCTGGTCTGGGCAGGGCAGGGCAGGGCAGGGCAGGTGATTCAAGGAAGATCATGATCTTGGCCACTGTCAATGTGGAGAGAACAATTTTTCGGTGACGGTTGAAACAATCATTAACCCTGAGAAACAAAGCTAAAATCAGAATCATTAGGGTCATTTTCTCGTGCAAGCAGACCAGATTTGATAGGGAGGGTTGGCCTAATGCTCGAAAATGATGGGCACTTCGGAAATGGTTAGTTGTCCCATTCAAAATGGCTGAACATAGACCCATCATCTGTATTGATGGAGTTGGACAAAGAACCAAAGAGAGAGACGAGGCGCTAGAGCGTATCGTAGAGTTCAGTTTGACAACGGTCTAGCATGTGTGATGGAAGAGGAAAAGACGAATCTTGAGGGCTCCTCTTAAGCAGTCTTACCATCCAGGAGGAACATAGAGGACGACACGGAAATCATCGACCCTATGTAAATTGGATGTTGTTATTT